>JAJIBD010011282.1:0-36832 GCA_021461705.1 Cryptotis parvus
GCGGTCATGTCTCCCGCTGCCCACAGCCTTCACAAGCTGAGAGAAAATGTCTTCCAAGAGCACCAGAGCCTCAAGGAGAAGGAGCTGGAGACAGGCCCCAAGGCCTCGCCACGGCTACGGCGGCAGGTTCGGCGTCGAGCAGGACCGGATGGACAAGGTGATGGGCTCAGCTTGCCCTCCCGCACTGCCCACCACGGCCCTTCCCAGCTGCGGGACAGTGGCAGGCTGTGTTCCGTGCCCCTGGCCTGAGCGCCCCCCCTATGACAGGCTCAGTGGTGGGTCTGCAGGCCTCGGGGACCCCAGGAGCACCCCTGTGCTGGGGCAGCTCCGTGGGGCTGGAACTGCTGACTAAGCTTCGCTCAACACGGGCTGCCCTCAGGGTGGACTGGGCCGGTGGCAGCGTGTCTGTCTGTCTGTCTGGCCAGGGTCCACTCCTTACCCTACATGGCCCATGCTGAGCGCCTCAGATACAGCCTCTGAGCTGGGCATGGGGTGGTCAGTGGGGCTGAGCCGCAGGGAGGAGTCGGGGTGGCCAGTGTTGGCGTGTACCCCAGAACGCCTGACATGCACCAGGGAGCGGACAGCAGAGTGGACTCGGGGCGACTGAGCTGAGGGGGACGGAGGTGAGGTCCGGAGAATGTGATCTCAGCGCTCAGGGAGAGGGACCCGGGGATCACGCCCTGGGGACCAGCACGGTCCTGAGCTGCCACACCCCCTTCCGCCTCTGAGGTGGGCAGCGGGCAGTTCTCCCACTCTTCAGGGCCCAGCTGACTGGACCTCGGAGAAGCCTGTCTGGGCCCTGCTGACCCGCATGGGCACTCCTGCTGGCCCACACTGGGGTCACTCTGCTCCTTGAGCACGGGTGAGACCAGTCAGAACCCGGAGCCCTGCTCCCCACCCAAACGTGGACGGTGTCATGGGCGTCCCCTGGCTCTGGGGGCCGGCTGTGGGGCATTGCTTTTGGCCTCGCCCCTGCCCGTGTTGACGACAGTACAGTGGTCATGTGAGTGGGATCGCGTGTTTCTGTGGACGGCCGGGGCTGGCTTGGCTGCTGTGGCTGAGCTGTGCCTTTGGGATCGTCCTGAGACTCTAGTGGGACTGGGTGGTCTTGTGCTTCTGGAGACCGAGTCTGCAGTGGTCCATGGGCCAACTGGAGCTGGGGTGCAGAGGACGGCAGAGGGATGCCCATGCTGGCGGGGGAGCTGCCCACCCATGTCCCAGGGCCCCCGGCGGAGTCGTGGGGCCCCCCCTCGCTGCGCTTGGCTGGTGGGTCAGGCCGTGTCAGTGGGAGACGGGCTTTGTGTGAACGAGGCCAGACTCTGTCCCTGGGGCCAGCACCTGGCTGGAACAGGCTGGCGGAGCCCCTCCTGTGCAGGGCTGAGCCCTGCCGCCCGCTTGGCCCCGAGCCGGGCCCCGCACGCCACCTCCCTGCTGGTCGCCCCCAAGTCTGGCCGCTGAACCTGCGGAACAGCCTGGAGAGGGAGCGCCCCTGTGCTGGGGAGAGAGCGCAGAGAACCCGGGGCAGCTCCCTGGGGACTGAACGTGGTGCTGCCCAGACTGGCCAGGCGCGGTGGGGTGGGCTGGCAGCAGGCGTGGGGGTCTGACTCTGCCCTCTGCCCCCAGTCGGCCGTGGGCCACGAGTACCAGGCTCAGCTCGCCAAGCACTGCTCGCAGGTGGACTCTGTCCGTGGCTTTGGGGGGCAAGTTCGGGGTCCAGGTGGACAGAGTGGACCAGGTGAGTCCTCAGTAGCCCAGGCTGAGTCTGGGCAGGGGAGGCCCTCAGGGTCCTCGCTGGTGGCACTCAGGGACGGCTGCGGAGACCCGTGGTGGACTCCAGCGGTGGCCTTAGGGGTCGCCGTCCCGCTTCTTGCCCCCTGGACCCCTCCGCCTGCCCCTCGCACCCCCAGTGCTGTGTGGCCCAGCCCCTCCCTGCCCTTGCTGCTGGGTGGGTGTCCACCAGGGGGTCAAGGGGGACACCGCTGAGCTTGTTGGCGTGAGTGGGGGGGCACCGACCTCCAGGCTGGGCCATGCTGACCGTTTCACAGTGGGCACCTCCGAGGCCCCGGAGGGGAGAGCCAGGGACAGCCTCACTGTTGGGGTCCCGGATGGTCCGGGAGACAGCCCTGTCCTCTCTCTCTCCTCCCTGCCGCAGTCGGCCGTGGGCTTCGAGTACCAGGGGAAGACGGAGAAGCATGCCTCCCAGAAAGGTCAGCCGGCAGCGGGTGTCCGGGGTGCTGTGGTGGCTCCGGCTGTGTAGGGCAGCACCCTGTGTCAGGACAAGCTGCCCAGCCTCGGGCCACTCTGGGCCGAGACCTTACCTCCCCCCAGCCGGTCATCTAGAAACCGGAGCCGCCGTGCCTGGGCTCTCTGGCCTCCTGGTGTGGGGCCGGCCCGAGCGCCTCCCCACCCCATCACTTCACCGGCGGCACGCGGGTCTCCTCCCGGCCCTGCTCCCATCACCCTCAGGGCCTGTGTGCTGCGGGTGCAGCGCTGCCAACGGCGTGTTCTCTCGCCCCTGTCTCAGACTACCCAGCGGCTCGGCGGCAAGTACGGGCTGCAGGCTGACCGCGTGGACAAGAGCGCCGTGGGCCCCGACTATCAGGGGCCGCACGGAGAAGCACGAATCGCAGAAAGGTGGGTCCCGCCCAGCCCTGGGGGCTCCCACTGCAGCTGCCCCACTGACCCTAAGCGGGTTTCGGTGCCTGTTTCTGCTGGTGTTTGGCGCTTTCCGACGCTGCCCCAGGGAGCAGCCGCGGCCAAACACTCAATTGTTTTGTTCTCAATTTTGTTTATCCGAGCTTTACAAAGTGATTAGTGCTTGGGGTTCAGGCATGCTACATGCTGAATTTTGTTTTATTTTGCATCACACAGTGATGCTCAGAGGTTACTTCTGGCTCTTCACTCAGGAATCACTCCTGGTAGAGCTCGCGGGACCCTATGGGATGCCGGGATTGAACCCGGGTCAGCTGCATGCAAGGCAAATCCTGTCCCTGCTGTACTACCGCTCTGGCCCTGTTAAATATCAAAACTGCCTTGGGCCACTCTCCGTGCTAGGGGGGGGGGTTCGGATCGCCTCCTCTCCGCTACCCCCACGCGGGTGCACCGCCTCTGGGGTCACAGGGGGAGCGGGAGCACCGGGCCCTCAGAGACACAGCGGCCTGGGTTCATCCCGCCCCGGCAGGAGCGAGCCCTGAGCACTGCGGGGTTTTCCCTAAAGGAGAAACATCATGTGGGCCGGAGCCATAGTCCTTAGTGATAGCGGGAGGGCATTTGCCTTGCACGCAGCTGACCCGGTTCGATCCCCGGCATCCCATATGTGCCCGGTGCCTCGGCCTGGCCCCCGCTCTGTGTACAGGATGTCCCGGCCTCACCCACCACTGGCTCATCTTCAGCCTTTTTTTTATCCTTTTTTCCCTTTTGGTTTTGTAGCCACATCCGGCCTTGCTCGTGGCTTACCCGGTCACCGTGGCAGGGCTCGGGTACGTGGTGCCCCTGGACCGCACACGCTCAGCTGTGGGCAGGCCCCCTTCCTGCCCATTCATCTTCTCCGGCCCCATTCGGCGCTTCTCGGCACCCACTACCCGCTGGCTGGAGCCAGCACAGTGCCTGGCATGCAGCCACTTCCGTGCCACCTGGGTCCCATCCCCGCACCTGTCGTGAGCACTGCAGGTGTGAGTCTCCCCAGAACAACAGAAACCCCCTGCCCTCGGCTCCTCTGAGCGCAGCTGTTCCCTCAGTGCCTCCGCCCCTCGCGTGGGAGCCGCATCCCGCGGCAGGGACCTGGCCCGCCTCCAGCCCAGGATGGGGTCTTAGGCCTCACTGCCGAGCCTGGGGGCCGCTTAGGCGTCAGTTGCTTCCGTGCAGCCCCTGCCCGTGTCTGCGTCCCTCCCACTGCCCCAGTGCCTCGACTGTTCTGGGCCTGGCTGCCGCCGTGGTACTCCCTGCTGGCCGCAGCTCCCAGGCACGACTGTTCCAGGCGCTGTGCGCCAGGCCACGGGTGCTGGTGGGTCAACATGCCTCCTCGTTGCTTCCAGACTATTCCAGAGGCTTCGGGCAAGTAACGGCATCGACAAGGACAAGGTGGACAAGAGCGCAGTGGGCTTCGAGTATCAGGGCAAGACGGAGAAGCACGAGTCCCAGAAAGGTGACTTCCGGCGGGCGCACGCCGCTGGGCTCTGCTCTCCCTGCGGGCCGCCGGTCCCGGAGCTTCTGTGCTGGCGCCGTGTGCGGTACTGGGTCCCGTGAGCTCTTTGTGTGGGGCTGTACGTGGGGGTCCCGTGGAGCCTCTGTGTGGGGCTGTACGTGGGGTCCCGTGAGCTGCGTGTGCGGCCGTGTGTGGGGCTGTAATGCGGGGTCCCGTGAGCTGCGTGTGTGGGGCTGTACGGGGTCCCGTGCCCGTGCGGGCCATGTGTGGGGTTGTGTGGGGTTTCGTGAGCCTGTGGGGGCTCTGAGTGCCCGCAGGTGCTTGCAGGGTCTGTGTGTGTGAGGCTGTTTCCTAGACGCTGGCTCGCCGGCTGGGGCTCTCGGCGGCGATTCCTGGAATGTGGCGTGTGGCAGCAGCTGACGCCCCCGTGGCCTTTTTAGTTGCGTGTAGACTATGTGAAGGGCTTTGGCGGGAAGTTCGGTGTGCAGACAGACAGACAGGACAAGTGTGCCCTTTGGCTGGGACCACCAGGAAAAGCCGCGAGCTGCATGAGTCCCAGAAAGGTACTGCCCTGCGCTTGTCCCTTGGCGCCGAGCGGCCGCGTGCTGCCTGTGCGCGTGGTCTGTGTCCGTCCATGTGTCCGTGTCGCCTGTCCTGTCTCTCCGGCCCTGGGCCCCACCCACCCCACACTCTGCAGCGTCTCCTGACCTGCAGCCTGACTGGGCCCAGGCCCAGGGCCCGGGGCTTCCCGGCCAAGGCTGCCTTGGTGCCCTCCAGGCTGCCGCGTTTCCACTGAGCCACGCCCTGGCCCCAACTCTTGTATTTTTCCTGCGGCTGGCGGTGCTCTGGGCCTTGGCTGGTGCCGCCTCCTGTGCTGCGGGCTGAGCTCTGCTGTGCCTCCCGCAGATTATTCCCGCGCTGCCGGGGCAAGTATGGCGTGCAGAAGGACCGGATGGACAAGGTGTGCGCCGCCCGCCGCCTACGTCTGGGTGCCATGCGCCACCAGAGCCAGCTGGCACCATAATTGGGTCCTGCCACCCTGCGGGAGGGAACCCGGTGCCCGGGCAGCGCCCGGCCACAAGTCTGGTGCCGTGAGTCTCCTGTGAGCTTGGGCCAGATGCTACTGTGGCCGTGACCGGAGCGAGGGAGGGGGAAGCATGTAGTGGGGCAGTGCCTGCCTTACACACTGACCTCGTTGTCATCCTTAGACCCCGCAAGGCCCCCAGGAGTGACCCCCCAGGTACCCCAGGAGCCACCCCTGATATCCCCAGGAGTGATCCCTGAGTACCCCAGAGCGGTCCCAGAGTACCCAGGAGCCATCCCCAAGTACCCCAGAGCAGTCCCCGAGTACCCCCAGAGCAATCCCGAGTACCCAAGAGCGGTCCCCGAGTACCCCAGAGCGATCCCTGAGTACCCAGGAGCAATCCCGAGTACCCCAGGAGTGATCCCCGAAAACCCCCCAGAGCAATCCCGAGTACCCCAGGAGCAATCCCCGAGTACCCCAGAGCGGTCCCCGAGTACCCCAGAGCGATCCCGAGTACCCAGGAGTGATCCCCGAGTACCCCAGGAATGATCCCTGAGTACCCAGGAGCGATCCCCGAGTACCCCAGGAGTGATCCCCGAATACCCCCAGAGCGATCCCTGAGTACCCAGGAGCGATCCCCCGAGTACCCCAGGAGCGATCCCCGAGTACCCCAGTAGTGATCCCCGAATACCCCCAGAGTGATCCCCTAGTACCCCAGGAGCGATCTCTGAGTACCCCAGGAGCGATCCCCGAAACCCCCAGAGCGATACCGAGTACCCCAGGAGCGATCTCCGAGTACCCCAGAGCAATCCCCGAGTACCCCAGGAGTGATCCCCGAGTATTCCCAGGAGCAATCCCCCGAGTACCCCAGGAGCATTCCCGAGTACCCCTAGGGGCAATCCCAGTATCGCCAAGCACTGATGGAACAAAGCAGTGGCCCTGGGGTGGGAGGACAGTAAGCGCAGGACAACAGAAGGTGCGGGCAGGGATCTGCCCCTGCGTCCTGCACGCTGACCGCTGATGGGCTGCCGTCCCCAGGCCTCAGCTGGGCTCAGTCCTGGGATCCGACAGCTCTTTGTTGTTGACTGTCCTCTGGGCGCTGCTGGCGCCCACCTCTCCCACCCCCAACGCCTGCAGCCCAGTATTGGCAGTTTCCCTTTTTGTTGCTTTCTGAGCCACACCGGCGGTGCTCAGCGGCTCCTCCTGGCTCTGCACTCAGGAATTACTCCTGGCGGTGCTCGGGGGCCCATATGGGATGCGGGATCGAACCCGGGCCCGCCGTGTGTAGGCAACGCCCTCCCCCGCTGCGCTACTGCCCGCCCCTGTGCTGGCAGCTCCCGTTCCACACGTCCGGCACTGGGCAGGGCTGTGGCCGTGGCCCTGTGGCGGGGCGGGTGGCGCTGACCCTCTCCTGTCCTGGTAGAACGCCTCCACCTTTGAGGACGTGTCCAAGGTGTCGTCCGCATACCAGAAGACGGTGCCTGTGGAGGCGGGTGAGTCCTGGCAGCGGCTCCCGGATTGAGGAGCAGCGAGGGCCGGCACCCGCCACTGCACGGAGCAGCTGCGCGCCACAGGGGCTGGGGGCCCCGCTCCAGCGTCGTGCCAGCAGCGCCTGGTCCTGGGCCGCGTCTCAGCCCCGGCTCCGCTTCCCGCGCTCTCTGAGCGTGGGGCCACCGCGTGGCTTACTTCGTCCTCCGCTCGCTAGGCCTTTCAGTCGTGATGTTCCAAGTCACCATTATGGGCTTAATTTGTGGGTGTTTTGTTTTGTTTTTGGGTCACGCCCGGCCGAGCTCAGGGGTTACTCCTGGCTCTGCACTCAGGAATCACTCCTGGTTGTTCAGGGGACCGTGTGGGAACGGGAATGAAACCGAAGTCGGCCACAGTCAGGGCCCGCGCCCTCTTGGCTGTGCCGCGGCCCCCGGCGCGGTTCAGGTTGTTCCTTTTGGGTAGTGATGTTTCCCAGCAAAGCCTGTGCCGCGGGCTGGCACCTCTGACGGGGAGATGCTGGTGGTCTGCCGGAGGCCACACACGAGCCTTTGCTCCGTAGCCAACAGTAAGACGAGCAACATCAGAGCGAACTTCGAGAACCTCGCCAAGGAGAAAGAGCAGGAAGACAGGCGGAAGGCGGAGGCCGAGCGGGCTCAGAGGATGGCGAAGGAGAGGGGGAGCAGGAGGAGGCGCGCAGGCAGCTGGCCGTGAGTGTCCCCGGGCCGTGGGCGGTCACGCAGGTGCGCACACTCGCTGCGCACACCCACACGCACGCCCCCTGCCTCTGCCCTGCCCGTTTCCCGGGTGACTTCCCTCTGCTCTCTGACTGGCGCCTGGCAGTGTGTGGGGCTGTATGAACCTCGCCCGCAGGGAGGGCGTCTCTCAGGGCCGGTGTGCGGGCAGGGTCCAGGGGGCCTGGCGCTGACTGGTCTCAAGGCCTGCTGGGGTGCCCCACTGCGCCCCTTCCCCGCTGCCCTGGGGCTGCCCTGCTCCCCCATCCTCCCCCTCCCTGCTCACCCCACGCTTCTCCCTTGCACCCCTTTCCTGGCTCTAGCCCCGCCCCTGCAGGCTCCCCACTGCCTTTAACCTCTGCCCTGCACGTGGCACATGCTCAGCCCTGCCAGGGGGTGGCCCTTGGAGCTTCCTGCTGCCCTGTGTGCCCGGACACCTCTGCCCTGCTCCGTCTCTGACCGTCCGTGCAGGGTCCTGACACCTCCCCTCCCCTCTCTCTGCAGCAGCGGGAGCAGGAGCAGGCCCGCACCCAGCAGCGGAGCCCCCCGTGTCCCCCACTCCACAGCCGGCCCCGGAGCGGCCTCCCCTCCAGCCCCATCTACGAGGTGGGTTCTCGCGTCCCCATCAGCTCGGGTCCCCCACGCCCCGTGCTGCGCCCCTCTCCCTCGCCCCCTGGTGTGTACAGCCCTGGCCAAGGCCCCCCCACACGTATTTCCCCTCCCTGTGGTCGGGGCTCTGGCCTTGGGGTGCCCGTTCCCCCACTAGGGTCCTCTGTTCTTGCCTGTCTGGGCATGGGCTGGGCGGTGCTCCTAGACCTCTGCCTCCCGAGTCCCTCCTGTTTGCTCCCTTCCTGCCGGTGGTCGGTGACCCCAGCTGGGCCCAGGGGAGGAAGCCTCCAGTCACCCCCTCCTGTTCCCCCACCCCTCCCCTGTCCTGCAGTTTGGGGGACTCGTCCGTGCTGCCCCACCTTCTCCCATTGACATGATCAGGCGCTGGCAGGCGTTGCTCTGTGGGGGAATGCTCCTTCCTTGCGACCCCAGCCCTGAGCCCCCACTCCTTCCAGGACGCTGTCCCATTCAAGGCAGCCCCTGAACCTGTGTACACCGGGAGGGCGCGGCCTACCAGGAGGCGGGCGGGCAGCAGGCCCTGACCTATGCCCCCGAGGCTGTCTACGGGAGTGCCGAGGCCCCCGGCCACTACCCTGCAGGTAGCATGCGCCGCCCTGGGGCTGTGCCCTCCTTTCTTTGGGGTGTTTCGCCCGCAGTGTGCGGAGCTGCCCAGCCGTCCTCTGCACCCCTGTGCGCCCCTTGGCCTGAGCCTCCAGTCGGGTTTTCCCTCTCAGGCCTTGGCTGGCCTCCTGGGGCAGCTGCTGGGAGCTTATGGGCACAGAGCGTGCAGCGGGGCTGAGCACAGGGGCAGCGCGTGGCGCCTCGGGCTCCCTGGATCCTTCACCTCCACCTCCACTGCACCCAGGCTGGGGTGCAGGGCCGGAGGGGGGAGAGGAGGGACGGAGATCCCAGGACAGCCCTGGCCGGGCCCCTGTGGAGGTGGGGAGGCCCCTTCCGCAGTCCACACGGGGTCTGTGGTCGCGCTGCAGTGGGAGGGGGCTGGCCCAGCGCCTGCTCCTGTTCCTCCTCCTGGACGGGGTCACCTGAGTGCTAGAACTTTCCAGATAAGGGTGTGTGTGCATGTGTGACTGTGGGTTTCAGTGCATGTGTGTGATTTTGTGTGTATGTGTCTGTGCATATGTGTATGTTTGTGTGTGCGTGTGTGCCTGTGTGTGATGCTGGGGTGAACTCGGGGTCCCACGTGCGAGGCTAGTGCTCTGCTGCCCTGACAAAGTCTCCTTGAAGGCTCCCGACTGCATCAGGGGTGCTGGGTCGGGCTGGGCTCGGAGCCTTTGCTTCCACTTCCTCAAACCTGAGCCCATCCTGGGCGGGTGCGGTTCTGGCCCCCGGCGCGTGCGGTGGGCGCTGTAGCTCTGTCCTCCTGTCTCCAGAGGAAAACGCCTACGATGAGTACGAGAATGACCCGGGCATCACCGCCGTCGCCCTCTACGACTACCAGGCCGGTGAGTACTGGCGAGGGGCTCACAGCCCCTTCCCCCGCTCCTGCCGCGGGTCTCAGTGTCGCCTCGTGTCCCCTTGCAGCGGGCGATGACGAGATCTCCTTCGACCCCGACGAGCGTCGTCACCAACATCGAGATGATCGACGACGGCTGGTGGCGCGGCCTGTGCCGGGCCGCTACGGGCTCTTCCCGCCAACTACGTGGAGCTGCGCCAGTAGCCGGCCGTGAGCCTGGCCCGGGAGGGTTTCAAAACGTTCCATGTTTCCTTCTTCTCTTTCTCAGCTGCCTCTGCGGCCTCTCTGGACACCCCGACAGCCACTCTGACCATCGCCTTGGGGGACGGGCGGAATGAGAGAAGTCTTTGGGCTGTGGGAGGCATGTCCGGGCCAGCCGCTGCCTCGCGCAGCCCCTCGGCCTGGGCGTGTCAGCAGAGCCCCTCCCCTCGTGTCGACCCCAGTCCTCACTGCACCCGGCGTCAGGCCTGTCCCCGCCTGTGGGCTGGCCCGTGTCTGCTTGCGGGAAGGAGGTGCCTTCTCTGTGGCGGTCGTCACACTTGTCCTTCTCTCGAGGGACTCTGCTCTTTTGCCAAATGATCGTGCAGTTTGACTAAAGTCCCTCCCAGGGTGGCACAGTGCTCGGGGACTGTGCCCAGAGCCGCCAGCGCCCCCCGGCGCCTCCCCATGGTTAGTCGGGTTTTATATGCAATGATGGTATCTAGTGTCCGTAGCACACCTCATAGCTATGATTTTTTAAATTAAATATTCAAAATAAACTCTTTTCCATCCATGCTGCCCGGCGCCTTTCTCAGCCGTGTGATTTCAGTGGGCACTTGCTGTCTCTCCAGCTGTCTGCGGTCACGGTCACATGATGTCCGGAGTGGCAGTGCCCTGGTCCCAGTGCTGGGCCCCTCTGCTCTCGGGGACACTTATTTTCACGTGTCCTAGGCAGAGACCTTCAGCACCCGGACTCTCCGGGTGAGGCTCGGGCTCTCTCCACGCCCTTTCTTAAGGCAGATAGAGGGCACCGCGTTGGCCGCGCTCGTGGGTGTGGCTGTCCCCTTCACACATGGGGGCTGAACACTGGCCTCTCTGGGTCTGCTCCCCATAGGTCCTGACCCATCTGGCTCGAGCAGCCGCTGACCCAGGCCCCCTGCGGCTCATGGGGAGGCGAGGCCCCAACAGTGGGGCTCGGGGCAGGGCCGGGGCCAGGTGAGTCTGATCGAGCTCACGGTGTGTGGGTATGGCCGCGGCCACGTGGACCCCTTCCTGGCAGCTGACTTGTGGCTTCTTTCTCTGAAGGAGCGGGAGCAGCCCCTAGCCGGGCTGCCCGGTGGTTTGCAGGGATGCGTATAGCTAAAGCCAGCGCGCCTCTGCGCCTGCTGTGTGGACGGGCCCCGGACAATCCCTTCCTCTCTGCACCTGAGCCGTGTCTCAGCTGTCCCCCGTGTCCCCTGCGGCCTGTGTCTCCGGCTGTCCCCCCTGTCCCTGCGGCCTGTGTCTCGGCTGTCCCCCTGTCCCTGCGGCCTGTGTCCCCGTGTCCCCTGCGGCCTGTCTCGGCTGTCCCCCGTGTCCCTGCGGCCTGTCTCGGCTGTCCCCCGTGTCCCTGGGCCTGTCTTGGCTGTCCCCGTGTCCCTGCGGCCTGTGTCTCGGCTGTCCCCCGCGTGTCCCCTGCGGCCTGTGTCTCGGCTGTCCCCCGTGTCCCTGCGGCCTGTGTCTCGGCTGTCCCCCCGTGTCCCTGCGGCCTGTGTCTCGGCTGTCCCCCGTATCCCTGCGGCCTGTGTCTCGGCTGTCCCCGTGTCCCCTGCGGCCTGTGTCTCGGCTGTCCCCCGTGTCCCTGCGGCCTGTGTCTCGGCTGTCCCCCCTGACCCTGCGGCCTGTGTCTCGGCTGTCCCCCGTGTCCCTGCGGCCTGTGTCCCGGCTGTCCCCCGTGTCCCTGCGGCCTGTGTCTCGGCTGTCCCCCTGTCCCTGCGGCCTGTGTCTCGGCTGTCCCCCCTGTCCCCTGCGGCCTGTCTCGGCTGTCCCCCGTGTCCCTGCGGCCTGTGTCTCGGCTGTCCCCCGTGTCCCTGCGGCCTGTGTCTCGGCTGTCCCCCCTGTGTCCCTGCGGCCTGTGTCTCGGGCTGTCCCCCTGTCCCTACGGCCTGTGTCCCCGGCTGTCCCCCCTGTCCCTGCGCCTGTGTCTCAGCTGTCCCCCGTATCCCTGCGGCCTGTGTCTTGGCTGTCCCCGTGTCCCCTGCGGCCTGTGTCTCGGCTGTCCCCCGTGTCCCTGCGGCCTGTGTCTCGGCTGTCCCCCGTGTCCCATGCGGCCTGTGTCCCCGGCTGTCCCCCCGTGTCCCTGCGGCCTGTGTCTCGGCTGTCCCCCGTGTCCCTGCTGCTTGTGTTTTTGGCTGTCCCCCGTGTCCCTGAGGCCCGTGTGTTCCATCGGCAGAGGGAAGGATCCGCCCTAGGCAGCACGGGCGCAGCTTTCCCATTGCTGGGCTGTCACACGGGGCTGTGGCCCTGGACCCCTGGACAGTGTCCCCAGCTGGGCCTGGCTGCTGCGGTTCCGCTCATAAGCTGGAGTCTGGATGCTGAGTATGTCCCATTAACGTAGCCCAAGGCCCTGTAATGCTGCCCGGCGGAGACCCAGGAGATGACCTGCAGCCTGATGTGCCACCGTGCCCGGATGTTCAGCGGGAGCTGGGGCGGCCTCAGAGGCATCCTGAGTGACAGGCTCTGAAGGGGCCATCACCTGCATGTGGGCCCCTCCGAAAGCTGGGAAGGCCGGAAGACTGTCTCCCAGCCACACTTGTGTGGCCCTGCTCAGGGGACTGTGGGCCCCACATTTGCACCCAGCGTGGTCCTTGGCTCCTGCTCAGGTGCCCGCTGGCCTCCAGCCTGCCTCTTGGCTTAACTCCCTGACTCTGCCCCAGTTTGCGGCTGTTTGGTGGGTGCTGGCCGCTGTTCTAAGGGGCACCCTGCCCTGCATACGTGGTGGCCACATGGGTGCAGCAGGGTGCAGGGCAAGGGGAGGCTGGGCCACCCAGTGCTCAGGCTGAGGGGTGACGGGGGCACCTGGCATGGCCGTGGCGGTCTCTTCCCATGTCGCCTGGCTGGGGTTCACGCTCCGTGCACCCCACTTCCCCCTACGCCTCACTGTGGACAGTGGGATTCTCAGCCCTGTAGTCCAAGTAGCCGGCGTTGTGTAGACCTTTCTGCTGCTTCCTGGCCTCACGTTCCTGGGAAGGTAACCCCTATGCGCCCCCACCCCCACACACACACACACACGGCTTTCTCTCTGTTTTCACTTGGGTTGGGTGGATCCTGCCCTCTTGGGGCCTGTCTGTCTCCACCACTGCCAAGTCGTGGCTTCTCTGTGTTGCGTTGCTTGCTGTGTTGCTGGCCCCGGGCTTTATTGCAGATGAGGGGTAGGGGTTTCTCCTTCCTGTAAATATGCTTACACTAAGGGATTTATTTGTGCAGGCACGGGGATAGTTGGGGCTGTGCATTTGTGAGTTATTTAGCCCTGAATTAGTCACTTCTGGACATCCTGTCATATTTTCTAACTAAATGCCTCAGTTGCCCTTAGATTGATTCTAATTCTTCACACCCCCAAAGAGGGTCCTCCGTATATGGGATTGAAAGGTACCAGGAAAAGAGATCACCCTGGCTTCCAAATCGGACAACTAATGTTTTGAGTGCAAGACCTTAGCGTAAGCCGAGCAAGGTCAGAACAGCTCTGTCCTGATCTAAGAGAAGCTGCCGTGCAGCTGGGCGGCGCTTAGGGCTGTGGCCTTGATTCTGCAGACCCGCTTCTGATTAGCTGTAGACCTGAGAGGATTGTACATCAGTCTGGCAAGGGGAGTGTAGTCTGGGTCATATGACGTGATCTCCCCAGGAAAGGTCATTCTATAAGTTTAATCTCAGGTGTAGATAAATGCCTGTCTCTCTTACTGTGTTTCTACAAAAATGATGAGGAATATGATTGAAATCATTGTTTACCAGCCAAAGGTTTCCACCCAGTCCCCAGGATCAGGGCTGTGGCCCCTGACGTTCTGCCCAGGAGGGGCGATGCTTGTTCTCACCTTGTGTTTTCAACACAAAAGAGCTTTTACCTTTGGTATTGCCCTGCCCCCAGCCTCTGTATATCCCTGGCAGATTGGGATTCAGTGTGTTTTGGAGTGAGCTGGAGGGAGGAGTGGGTGAAGAATCAAAGCCTTAGATTTCCTAGACTGGTGCTAATGCTTCTTTTGTCCATCGGCCCAAGAGGGACCATCGCCGGGAATCCAGTGGCCCCCAGTACTGTTGGGACCCTGGACTGCCCCAACACTTAGATATGTCCATCTCCTGGGCCTGTATCACTTCTCCAGGTGAGTGCTTGTGCCTCAACTTTTCATGGGCACTTGGGCCACTGCTGGAACCGGGGCTGCAAAGGTTCAGTCCGGTGGCTGCTTGCTCGAGGGCTGGTGCACAGGGAGACGGAGACAGGTGAGGAAGGGCTTGATAGGTGCCCAGCCAGCAGGCTTGAAGATGGTCAACTCGCTCCTCAGAGTGACCGTGTTGCTTGTGTGGCCGTAAGAGCTCCGTTTTGTAGAGAGAGAGCAGGGAAGCACATTTCTTGCTGTTTCGAGGCCACATCTGGCAATGTTGCCGCTTGGTCAGGGTCCGGAGGGGCTCGGGAGGCCCAGTAGGTTGCCGGAGATTGAGCCTGGGCCAGCTGTGTGCCCCGGCCTGTCCCTCCAGCCCGCATCCTGGAATTCTTTACTGTGAGGCGTGGCCCTGAGTCCGAGGCCTGACTTTCCTTCTGCGAAGATCCAGGCGAGGCCTTAGCTCCTGTGTGGTGGGGATCAGCTCCCAGGCCACAGAGATCAAGGGGACTCGGGAAGGTTTGACAGCTTCCTGTGGGGCTAGCGGGAGCTCCTGTCCTGTCCACTGGACTTCGGGGAACACAGGTCAGTCCAGCGCCAGTGGCCACCCACTCGCTGTCTGCCTCTGCTGACTTCCTTCTCTTCCCTGTCCCACCCACATCATTTGGGAGGGGCGCATGCCCAGCAGTGCTCAGGTTTTAGTCCTGACTGCACTCAGGGATCTCTGCTGGTGTGCTTGGGGGACTCTGGGGTGCTGGAGAGACCCAGTTGGCTGCATGCAAGGCAAACGCTTGCCCCCTGCACCGTGGCTCGGCCTCCCACGTCACGCCACAAGCCTCCCGCAGGACTGCATCACAGTCGCCCAGTTTCCACATGATTTTCTGGGTTCACGCTGGAGAGGAAATGGGGCCAGCACTTGGAGCAGGTTTCTCGTCTGACCCGCAGTGCTTCAGGTCTTAGAGCCTTGCTGCAGGGACCCGCCACCCCAGCAAGCATGGTCCTTCCAGGATGCTCCAGCTGTGAAGTGCTGGAGGTGACAAAAGCCATTTCCGAGGCCGCCCAGCCCACGGCTGTCTTCCTGGTGTTTGGCCAAGATTTTCCCTGCGGGAAATCATTGTCACCCCTCCTTTGCTGCCCCACCTAAAACAAAAAGCAAAAAGCAAACCACTTCCCCAGTGCAGCCACTAGACGGCGCCTTCAAACCAGTGCAGTTTGGTTGTGCTTGCATAGGGCAAAGTTGGAATTTTCTACAGTGCCTCTTTAAGAATTAATAGAGCAGGGCCCTGGAGAGATTCCAGTGGCCTAGGCTGCTTGCCTGGCAGGCAGCTGTCTGTGTTCTGTCCCTGATACCACACAGGGTCTCATGAGCCACAACAGGAGTGATCTCAGCACAGAACGAGGAGTAAGCCCTGAGCACTACTGGATGTGGCCTAGAAAAAAAATATTTTTCAATTTAACAAGGTTAATACAGAGAGTAGGTGCTGAAATCTCGCATGCTGCTGACCCAGTCGATTCCTGCCACCACATGGTCCCCCAGAGCCAAGCAGCCTCTCACCCTCGTGCCCTGGCATTGAGTGGCCATTGGGCTGTAAAACCCATTTGGCCAAGAGTCACTGACCATAACCAGCGGTGCTCAGGGCTTTCTCTTGGCTCTGTGTTCAAGGCCCACTCCAGGCAGGACTCACAGGACCCTATGGGGTGTTGGGATGGAACCCAGCTTGGTTATGTGCAAGGCCAGTGCCTGTACCCACTGTACTATTGCTCTCCCCCTAAAAATGGGTCGACGGATGGATGGATGGACGGACGGACGGATACTTCTGAGACGGACCCAGAGATCACTATTAGGAACTGATTCTAAACCGCAAAAGCAGGGAAGGGTGACGGTGCTGAGAACGTCCCAGGGGCTGAAACACCATCACTGCCTTTCCCGGAGGGGTCGCTCTTCCCACCCTGCCTGCCAATGTCGCTGTGCTCTTCCCTCTCTGTCTGGGCCCACTCGGCCCGTGTGCGTGACAGCCGCCGTGAGACCGTAAGTCAGACATCCTTGGACTTGCCAACTTGTGGACAAAGCGCTCGACTCACGGTGTGGGTATCGGTCTTCAGGTGTCAGCCCCCCAAAGGTCTGCTGGGATACGCTATGAACAAGTAGGAGAGCAGAATCTGCGATGCTCAGGGTTACTCCTGGCTCCACACCCAGGAATTACTCCTGGTGGTGCTCTGGGGTCCCTACGGGATGCTGGGGATCGAGCCGGGTTGGCCATGTGAAGGCAAATGCCCTCCCCCACTGTGCTACCGCTCTGGCCCCCAGAGTGATCTCAAGACATCTCCAAGGCAGCAGTGGGCGCAATTCTAAGAGGAGACACTCTGGTCACCATGTATCATTATGATTAGACTTGGGGGCCCTCAGCCGTGCTCAGGAACGACCCCTGGACCATATATAGTGCTGGGTTGGCTGCACAGAGGGTTGTTAAGACAGAACATCTTAACCCTTGTACTGTCTCTGTGGCCCACCAGCCACTTTTATATCGATGAAGATGGCAGCTGAGAGGTGACTAAGAGCTGGCCACGGTCCCTCTCCCAGAACTGATGAGGCACGAGGCGGAGGCCATTGCTGCAGAGCTTCCTATGAAGGGCACTGTGACCCTCCGCACTGCTTACGGACACACTGAGAGGCAGCGTAGACGGAGCATGCAGAGAGACGGTGACTGCCAAGGGCAGAGCTGTAGTGCGTCTGGGCGGGGGTGGAGGCCAGCAGCTGAACTGGGGTGTCCGACCCCTCCCCCGCAGCCGCTGGCTGTGCCGGCTCCATTTCCTAATGGATTTTAGAGAGTGCTGTGTAGCGTGGGCTATATTTGGCTCTGCTGTGATTCATATACGTACGCTTGCAGATGCCAGCCTGGGCCAGGGGAGAATCCGGGAATCCTTAATAGGTTTGGGGGGGGATGACACACATGACTTTCCCTGATAGTTTTGAATTCTGCAGCACATATATTTTTAGCTGCTGATTAAAGGTAATCAACCTATATTTGTTCTTCCCTTTCACACAACAGCTCTAGAACCAGTGAGGACCCCGGGCGTGGTTGTGGCCATGGGCTCCCACGCCAGGTGGGCCCACCTTGGCCACTGAGGTGCACTAGTGTCCCGGGGGTATCTGCGATTTCCTTGGCACGGGACAGTAGAGGTGGCCACAGGTGGACGTGTGTCCCTGCAGCTGGGTGCTGGAGTCTGGTCAACAGGGTGCTAGGTCTGGACACCTGGAGGCATCAGCACACCTGGTGCCCCCTGGAGGAAGGGGCCTGCACTTGCAGCTCCATCTGTTCCCAGGGATCTTGCCTCTCAGATCATCTGGGGCTTCTGGGCACCAAAGCCAACTACCCCTCACCCCTTCCTTCGTAAAAAGAAATTAAAGAGACAAGGACGCAGCCCCTCCCCCAGCTGACAAAGCTACTTAACCCGTGAATGCAAACTTCATCCAGTTTCAGTAATACTTACATTCCTGACACTTGGGTCATTTCTCAGAACTGCTTTTGATAAATCATGAAGCCAAATGGTATAAAGCCATCACGTTTATCACCAGTCCCCCGGCACTGGGAAACCCCATTGCAGTGGCTAGTCCTGGTCAAGGTCACTCAACTCCCTTAGGATGAAACCCGCAGGCTGCGGTTCCCAGACTTACCTGGCTGCCACGCCGTCACAAGAAGAAAGTCACTCCCCACTCGAAAGCTACCTTATATTCGGTGTGGGTGGGGTGCGCACTGATACTCTGAGCTTACTCCTGGCTCTGCTCAGGGATCATCCTGGCCGTGCTTGGGGGACTCTCTGTGGTGACTGGGATCAAACCTGGGGTGGCAAACGCCTTAATCCCTTTACTCTCTCCACCTTCTTTAAGGGGGCAGGAAACAGGACCCCAGTGTCACCTAGCTGCTACTGTTCCTCCAGTTGGTTTCCCGTGGGCTGATGTCACCCAATGGAGAGCCCCACTTAGGGCTACTGCCTCATAGCTGTTAGTTTCCCTCCAGCCTCTCGGCGCGAGGCCGAGGTCTAGCTCCACGTGGTGTCGGGAGCCCAGTCTGTCTGGATGCTGGCGACGCTGTGGGGCAGGATTCGAGCAATGGAGGCAGCGCTCTGTCATCACAAGCAAGGCTCTGAAATTCAAATCAATTATTTTTAGAAGTGCAGGGTCCCAAGGGTACTCAGGGGCCCACCAGGTGCCAGGAGGAGAACCTGCAGCTCATGGAGCGACTTCCCACCTCCCGGTTCTTCTGCAATGGAAAGTGGCAGTCGCTGCCGCCCCTGGACCCCCACTAAGTAGATTGGGGTCTAAAGGATTGAGAGCCCTCAAACCAGATACCGAGGGCCACACCTGGGCACGACCTACGTGGCACCAACGCGGTTCCAGGAGCAGCAGGCTGGCCACGCGCCCCATGCACGACCCGCCCTGGCCTTGTGGATTGGGCGAAAGCTGCCCTGCCTACTCCTGTGGGGCCAGTCAGAGACGCACAATTCTTTGCCCGGTTGTGATTCCAGGTGTGACCAGTTGCATTTTGAGTCCTGATTGGCCTGCAAAGGTCACATGGCACGTCCCCCATTATCTTAATCCAAAACGCTTTTGGGGGTTATCTTTGGGGCCATGTCCGGCGGTGCCCAAGGGCCACTCCTGGCCGGGCTTGGGTGCCATAGGGGTGGCGGGGCCGGAACCCAGGTTAGCCAGGTGGAGGCGCCCTGCCCGTTCTCCGTCCCCAGGGGCGGTGCCCCCACTCGTCCCGCTCTGCACCAGCACCCCGAAACCCTCGCTCTTCCTCTGGGCCGGCAGAGGGACGTGGCACAGCCCCACAGAAAATGACCACTGGAGCTGAGGACTTGATTTTCGGGTCTCCTGGGCACTTCATGTCCACGAAGGAGGGGCTGGGGCTCGCCTCCCCCACGAAGCCCCCCACAGAGCCTGCGGCGCACAGGCAGCCCTCGGCGAGCAGCAGGTCTGTGGTGCTGCCGCCGCACGCCCGCCCCTTTACCGCTCAGTGCTGATTGGCCCGCTCTGTGCGCTGCGGGCGTATGTTAGCTAGTTCTGATTGGTTGGTGCGGAGCACGTGCCCCTCAGTCCCAGCATTCCCCGCGCCGCCCGTCGGGCGGGCTGAGGGTTTTCGGCGGTCGCTTCAGCAGGCGCTTTCCCACCGTCCTCGCCACCACCCGCAGCTCCTGGCGGCCACCTCGCGCCACTGGGCAGCCCTGAGGTTGACATGTCCACGTGTGGCTGGGTCAGGGAGCGGGGACCGAGGTGAGTGACCCCCGGTCTGCCTCTGGGGGCAGAGGCTGCTCGCGGGGGCCCCCACGAGCTCTGAGGCCGGGGTCCGCGGCTGCAAGCGGCGCCCCCACTTTCCGCCCTTCAGCGCGCCAGCCCCGCCTTCCTCCCTCCTCTGCCCCTGTTGCCCCTCAGGCCTTGCTGGACACCCCGTGAGGCGAGTGCACGGGCCAAGTGGGGGATTCGGGCACGGAGGGGCAAGTCGCAGTGGGGCCCTCGGCCTCAGGTCCAGATGAAAGCCTGAGAGCCGGGGGCCGCACCCCCAGAGTTCTGTGCCCTGAATGTGCCCCCTGCGGACTGAGGGCCAAGTGGCCAGCCAGGGGCATGTGGGAACAGGCTGCAGGACAGGAGCCAAGCGGAGACGGGGCGAGGGACTGGAGGGGCACGGTGGGGGACGGGGCAGCACAGGACGCTTACCTGACACGCGGCCACCTGGGCAGGTGGACATCCTGCCACCCCATGTAGTCGCCTAATCACCTCCACGAATGATTCCTGAGCAGAGCCGGAGTAACTCCTGAGCACTAGGTGTGCCCGAAATCAAAACGGGGGAAAACAACAGGTAAGCATCTTCTAGAAGCTTCTGGAAGACGCTTGGGATGCGGCCCAGGAAGCTATGGGGGATCATGCTACAGGAGGGTGTGTGGGGCTGGGGGTGTGCCTTTGCTGTTCTTTGCTTCCCAGGTCTCCAGATGTCCCCTCACCCCTGCTGGAGAGGTGTGGGGTGCAGGGTGTGGATGTTGGTGGTGAGCTCCACACTGACCTCGGCTGCCCTGGGCCCCAAACCCCATATTGGGAAGGCCAGCTGGGAGGAGGGGTCTGGGGAGGCCCAGGAAGGATGGCCTGTGTCTTGCTCCGTGGCGGGAACTTGAGTGCAGATGCTGTGTGTGGCGGCAGGTCTCCACTGGGGTCACCCTGTGATGGTGGGAGCAGTGTTTCCCCTTCTCCCGGTTCCCTCGCGTGTCCTTCCTGCACCCAGTTTGTGCTCTGGGAGCCCTGACAGCAGGAAGTGGGGCTGGAGGTTCAGGGCCAGGCTGCCTCTGTATCGTCTCCCTCCCCCACCTCATATGGATTTTTGGGAGGGAGGCAGCTGAGGGAGCTGGGGTGCAGGGTCCTGGCACCCGCTGTGGTGTCTATGCCCTTCAGGGGATTTTCCCATCCCCCTTGGCTGGATCTGACCGAGCAGCTTCCCACAGGCCCTGGAGCTGCTTGTCCTCTGGGCCCCTCCCGTGACTTGCTCCCTCATCTCCCAAGTGTAATGTCGGTTCCTCCTCCCAGGGGAGTGAGCCTTACTCGGTGCTCTCTGGCACACAGTGTGCACCCAGAGTGCCCCTTTCTCTGCCAGCTCTGGATCAGACGGGACAGTCCTGGAGTCCCAGGAGCTAGGGCAGGTAGGCTGAGCTTCTCTGACAGACGGTTCCCGCAGCGGCAGTGGCATGCGGGTGGGGTGCCCTCAGAAGCCCTGCCTGTCCCTCCCAACACCTGCAGTCTCAGAGTGTTGCTGCCTCCGGAAGGCCTTGGTGTCCGCTCGGCTGTGCCTGGTGAGTGCAGTGCTGGAGACTGTCCTGTGAGGTCCTGGGTGACACCTGGCTCCTTGCCCCATGGAGATAGGGGTGCGAGAACAGCTTAGGATGAGCCAGGGGTTTCTGCTCTGCTCTGTACATGAGCAGCTGCTGGGTGTGGAGGGGTCCCCAGGGGATGGGGTGCTCTGCTCTGCAAACCAGCCCCACACGTTTCCGACTAGATTGAGAATCCTAGTCTCTGAGGCAGCTGTCTACACCCACACTCTCGTCTTAGATGCTGGAGGCCACTGACCCAAGCTCCACCTTTAATTTCGTGCATCTGCAGCTTGAGTGGAGACTTGTCTTCATAAGAATGACAGAACTCATTCTTTTCAGACAAAGCAGTGCTTCTACTTTAAGCTGTGAAGCACAGAAATGTTTTTCTGTGACGAGCAGCCTCAATCTCTCAGAACAAACTTTGTTCTTTTCTAACAAAAGGTGCAAACTGCTACTGCTGGCCTGATGCACACTGCCAGCAGTGACCACGAGGGGTCAGTATACTCAAGGGAAGGAGACCAGGAAGCCCAGCACCCTTCTCCAGGTCAGTGTCCTTCCTGCTGACCATGGAAGCTCTCAACTGCAAGCTGTATTTGAACTCAAGGAAAATACTGGAGGCGATCTAATAGAGAAGCACTCTTAATGGCAAATTAATTGATAACACAATATTACTTCAACTTTCTTTTTATTTTTTAGTTTAAATGACTGTGTGTAGCCACAGTCTGAGGATGAGAGGCTCCAGCGCATGTCTAGGTCCTGTCAACATTCCATTTCTCAAAACTGTTTCTCTGTACGCTGTGCATTGGCATGGGCTTCTCAGTCAGAAAACAAGGCACTAAAACTATGTTATCAGCTACATGAATGCATTACACAGAGATTATCCTTTCATGAAATAACAGCATTTGAGTACAGTATGGTTTTATGCAGATCAGGTTCAAAACACCCAAGGCACACACTTAATTTTTTCCTTTTTTTAAAATCTTTTCTGAATTTATTTGAAGGCTCATATTAAAGTTTCAGAATTGCTATAAACAGAGTTTCAGAGTAATAGCAACAGACAGTGAGTGTCATAATTTGAAACATAAAACAGTAAGGGACATGGGCTGTAGAACCGTGTTACAGGACGGAAAAGACAGTCACTGATACAGTGGAGACTGAACATCAATGTGGTCAGATCAGCTGCAATCTGTGATGCAGTTTGGAAACCCTCGAGGCCCTACGGAGCACGGGTGCAGCAGGCAGCCGTGGCGACACCGTCACTGTGGATCCGCACACTCCAAATGGCATTCCAGCTCTCTGGTTACCCGATGCCCCAAAGAAAGCAAAGTACAAGAAGTCTTCAACCACGGTTTCTTAACCAAGACAGACAGACATACTCATCTGGGAGAGGACATTGGGCTGTGAAGTAGGATCTCAGGCCTGGGAAGAACTGTTGGACCGAAAGGCAGGAGCACTTGACGAGCCACAGAGGGTGTGAGGGGGAATATTTATGAGCTCAGACCCAGCGTGCTGCTCTTCTGTTGGAGAATGTGCCAGAACAGAAGAAAGGGTTCAGGAACTCAAGACAGATGATGCTCACGGATGAGGCTAGAGGAGGTTCTGTGTGGACGGTAAAAGCTGCTTCCCTAGAGCGAAGGGGAGTCTGGTCTCCCCCCACTTTGCACTTTGCTGACAGTTCTTTCACTGGGCCTTCATGGTGCTTGCAGGCTTGATGTCCACCAGAGGTCGCCCGTTCTGCAACCCCATGGCAACCAGCTGATGTGGGGAGACCTATTCTCTGAGAAGAAAGCGCCAGACCTGGGCCCGCCCCCTCCCAGTCCCCCACCACTTCTATCCCTGGACAGGGCTAGTGCATGTCCATCTGTACACCAAGAGGGCCGTGGGGGCTGAACCAGGCAGATGAGTGCAACAGGAGGAGACTCCGCAGATGGAGGATATTATCTGGTCAGTTCTCTAGAGGTAAAGCTGGCTGTGATGGCCCCATCACCTACATCAGATTTCAAGTGTGGCAACTCTTGTTTAATTCAGACAGTTTCCACTGTGCAATCAGAACCACAACCTTAGTGCAATAGTATATTTATTTTTTACAGTAATTTTGGTTGCCATACAAGAGATTTAAGGATTGGGAGAAAGTGCAAATTACAGGAGTTTGGTTTTTTTTTTTTGTAATGTTTTTTTTAATAAAGTCTGAAAAGAATAAAAGCACAAAAGTAACAGCAACATAGATAATGCGAATGAGTTACACAAACTAGTGTGAATATGTATCAGTATCTAAAAAACCAAAAAATTTTTCATGGGAAGAAAAATCAATATATGTGGCCCCCCCACACAAAAAGCCATTGCCAGATCACCTGGATAATGCCTGCTTGTCCAATAACTCGGGAAAAAAATCACCGCTTTATTAACTAAAGTACCAGTAAATCACTGTGATATGTAGAGCTCGGCAAATCAACAGTCACATTGATCATCTGTGGAGTATGTGAACTAACTCAGTGTGCACAGACAGCCCGGAGAAGGTGTCTTGGCAGGTGTACGGAATTTACAGCTTGAGAGATTTTGGTTTTGTATACACAATAGTACAGAAACTAGGCATGTAAATGCAGTTTATTTAAATTACAGTATATAACAAAAGTGGATCTTAAAATCTGGCATAGTGTTAACATGATCTTGATATGAGCAGTTTAACATTTGTTCCACCATCGATGAGGGTCACGGACTAGGGCCTGGTCCTAACACGTCCCCAAGGGGGGAGAGCGGTGATCTGAGTGAGGAACTATTGCTTTCTGGAGAGGAGCCCTCGGGAGAGCTGCAGCCCACCGCGGCAGTGCGGCCGGGATCCTCCGCGCTGCTCTAAAGGAGACACTCAGCAAGAGCAACTGCAGCGGCTTTCAGTCCTTCAGGGGCCTTTTTCTGGCTAGGGGCGGATGGCTTAAAGACGCGGAGGAGCGACAGCCCGCCTCCTGCCGACCAGCTACCTAAGTTCACTCGGCCTGAAGCCCCCAGCTGCTCTCAGCCTGCACGACCCTCCTCTCCTGCCTGAGAGCAGCTTTGCCTGGCACTCAGCGGAGGGGTAATGCCGGCGTTGGTGAAGGATGAGCCACGTGAGGTGTGGACCTAGTGGCCTGTGCACGCTCACCAAGAGAAGACAAGCTGTGCATTTGATGTGTCGCCACCTCAGCGGGCCACAGCCAGGAACCTGTCTAGTGTGAGAGCCGCTCGTCACGGGATGGGGAGACAGGAGCGTGGCACTGCAACGCCGCCTGCGCTCACTTGGCTTCACATTGGCCCGGATCCTCGGCCAACAGGAGGAAGGACCTGCCAAAAGTTTGGGACCAAAACTACCACTCAGGGGCCTGGCTGGAAAAACTCGTGTGTGTGTGTGTGTGTGTGTGTGTGTGTGTGTAGAAACTGCTGCATTGTGAATTGTAACCGTTTCTGAAGAAATCATTGTCCTTGATTGAAGATCTAGCAAAGATAGAAAAGGTAACCCAGCTCTGCTGGTTCAGGTGCGCCCAAATGGGGGAGGGGTTTAAAAAGGTCAGGCTTGTATAATTATTCCACAGAAATAGTGTTATTAAATCACAAAAGTTTTTTTTTCTTTAACTTTCTAGCACTGAAGTGGCACAAAGGCTGCCTAGTAGACCAGCCACTTTTTTTCTTAAAAATATTGTGCTTATAAACTATCTGTACAACTATTTAAACTTGCAGTAAAGAAAGAATTTAAATTGCTAAATTTTACGTGTTCATTCTAGAACTGTCCAGACCTAATCAGACACTTGATTGTGAGCATAAAGGAATCAAAGGAGGGGAAAAAATCATGTTCTTATAATTAGAGATGGGCTAGGCTACTTCTGAAACTGTATGAAAGCCAAAACATTCGGAGTTCCTTCGACAGGCGGGGGCATGTGCTGGAAGCCTGGCTGGGCTGTTGGCTGCCCTTGCAGATGGCGCCCCCTGGGGAAGTCAGAGGTATTGTGGCCACGAGGGCCCCCGGGCACAGCTGGGCAGGACTCAGGAGGCCGCCTCGGGAGCCGGGCTGTGGCCCAGGAGCTCCTGGCTCCTTCCTTCCCTCAGCCTTCTGTGCCCACACCCAGTCCCCCTCCTGGCTGGCTGTGGTGCGCTTAAGACTAGCCGGTGGCATCCTGGCCCCCTCGGAGAGGAGCAAGTGGCTTGGGGACCGCCTCCTCTGGCTTCGACATCGCTCACCCCACTTGGGCTCAAAACAGTCACCGGCACCTTCCCCACTGGCCACATGCGCCACTGACCTGGTACCTCATCCTTGGTGTCCCGTGACTGCTGCCTGCACTGACCTTGGCACAGGTCAACACGCTTCCCACATGAGCCAAGTCTGAAAGGCAGAGAACCCCCTTCTCATGGTCCTGCATGGACCCTCAGTAGACACGGCGCTGGGTTCCGGCAGCTTTGCAAGCCATCTGCTTCCCAAGCCTGCATGCCCGCTGCACTGCCGGCCGCGTGCAGGTGACACCCCTTCGGCCACTGTGGAATGCCGCTCAGAGACTTGCAGAAAGGAAAGGCAGCAAAGGCGGGCTCACCCCGTTCAGACTCCTACCACTGCTACGAGCCTCGGGCCACAGGGCCTGGGCGGCCGCCGCAGGAGGAGCAGGGTCAAGGACGGACAGGAAACAAGGTTTCTCTACCTCTCGGGCCCAAGAAGGGGCACAAACTCATGCACTGGGGGCAGCTCACAGCCGGCATGTACTGGGGGCAGGAAAGGCAAGTATGCGTGGAGGGCCTGGTATGTGCGGGCGAGGGTGCCTGCCACCCGGGAATCGGGCGTTGGGGAGGAGCGGGGAGCAGGCCTGCTTCTGCCGGGCAGAGCCTGGACCTGGCGAGGGGAGGCCCCCTGCGGGCCCCGAGTGAATCCCATCAGGCCGGGCGAAGAGCACCCCCCCATGTGGCCCCGGGGCAGAAGCAGCCCCCCAAAGCCCGCTTGGGGCTGGGGTGCTCCCAGGCCGGCTACCCTGACTCCACGCAGCCCTGTGGCAGGAGACAAATGGGGGACCGGGGCTTGGCTCTCCCCCTCCCTCGGACGTTTCAGGTTGGCCCATCTCTACTTATAACGGGGGTGGGGTGGGGGCGCAGCCGCTCTTATCTGTCCAGGAGCTGCTTGAGAGCCCTTTCTATGTTCATCCTGTGGCCGACGCGCGTCACGCCCAGGTCTATGAGGTCCCTCCTTCTGCAGACTGGGGAGGTGGCTGCCGCCGATCTCATTGTCCATGAAGGCCTCTTTGTGCTCCCCGAGGTTCAGGCTCTCCAGCCAGTCGGCCACGTCGGGCTTCGTCCACAGGTGCACGGGCTTCGTGCTGAAGGGCTTGTTGGGAGCGGCTGCTGCAGGACGGAGGGGGACGGGGGAGCGGCTGCGGCCTGCGGGGGTCAAACTGAAGAGATCCCCAGCCGGCGACTGGCTCGGGAGGCTGAAGACGTCTGCGATGCTGGGGCGGGGGCGACACAGCACACAGAGGGGCCGCCAGGGGCTCTGTGTTCACCTCCGGAGGCGGGACCACCGGGCTCGGGGCACGTCTGGTTCCTGAGGTCCTACTGTCATAGTCGGGGGCCGACTCTGCAGGGTGATGGGCTGGGAGGTCCCCGGGCGAACCGTGAAGGTGACTGTCGTGCTCCGTGTACCTGAGACGGTGCTCGCGACCTCTGGGCTTCTGAAAGGGCAATGGCAGAGGAGACAGGTCATGAGCCAGTTGGCGCAGGCACGGCCGCAGGGCAGAGGGGACACAGCAAACACGGCAGACCCCAGCCCGGCTCCCCGCACAGCCCTGCCAACGGGCAGGAGTCCCTGGAAGGCCTGTCAGTGGGTGCTGCTGGGCTGGTCTCACCCCAAGCAGGCTGGGGCTGTGGGGCCTGGGGGGCTCTTGCCTTGCATCCCCCCCCCCAGAGGCAGCCTGAGAAACCAGCTGATGGTCAGCAGCTGCAGCCGAGGCTGCCCCTGATGTATTTTGGCTTGGGGCTGTGGTGGGGACCCCCTGGATGCTTGGACTCAGCCCCCACTGGTTCTGGGGAGACAATGAGTGACTGCAGTGCCCCCTTCCTGAGGGGCTTTGGGCCTAGCATCGCCCTCTGCACTCTCCCCAAACTAAAGGCATAGCCGCGACTGCCCCTGCCCACTCGGGAGGTGGCTGGAAGACCTGTCTCTTCTGAGCTCTTATTGGCCAGCAGGCCAGGCTCACTCGCCTCTGCAAGGCTCTGTCCCACCACATGTCCCTCGGTACCAGGCCTGAGGGCGTGGCTGCGGGCAGTGTAGGCATCCGAGCCTCCATGTTCCGACAGGAGCTGGCCGCTCGGTCCTGGGGCTTGTGGGAGTGCGGGGGTGGGCAGGCTGCGGGCGGCGCAGAGGGGGCGAGCGGCCCGTCTGGCCGCTGTACAGCCGGGTTACCTAGACGCCTCCGCCTCGTGACGGAGCGCCTGGTCCCCTGCTTGGTATGAGTCATTGTTCCTGCAAGTCTGGAATATTCCATGGGAGGAAGGGGCCACAGATCTTGGGGGTGCGGCTCAGCTTTCCAGGGCTCCCTCCATCAAAGCCCCATCAGAGATGGGCTAGCAGCAGGGTGAGGAGGAAGTAGCTGCCAGTTCTGGGCCAGAGGGTTCCTGGAGGCCAGTGCCTGCCTGAGCCACAGCTGTGGGGGGTCCACCTCGTGCACTCCCAGGGCACAGCTCCTGGGAAAGGCTCTTTGCTCTCCCTTCACATGATGCTGAAGGGTTGGGGGTGATGTCAGGAGCGTGAAGCTCCTTGGGGTGGAGCTGGAGCTGGTGAACAGGCCAGGCTGTGGGGGAGCTCGGGGTCCAGATCCTCTGGGGCTCTTCTCTGGACCCTAACACAGGCAGCCCCACATGCAGGAGCCACAGCACACCCGAAACCTGGGCACAGGGGTGCCTCCTTCCCGGGAAGCCCGAGCTCAGGCTCTCGCTGTTCCAAGGAGAGCGAACAGCGGCAGGAGATCGAGCAGCACTCAGGGACCAGCACTCGGGCAGGCGGCACTTACTTCCGCTCGGCAGGACCCTCTCCTGCGGGCACCATCGGGAGCAAATGAAAAGGACGAAACAGACGGGCTGAGCCGGCGCCGCGGGGCACTGCGGGAACCAGCAGCAGGGCTTGGCTGGGCAGAGTGGCAGCGCAGGCCCGGGGCAGTGCTCTCGAGGCCACGCTGGGTGCAGCCTTGGGGTTCTCGGGAGGGCAAAGCCATGGCTCTGGACCCTCAGGCCCCCTGCTGCAGCTGAGGAAAGCCAGAGCCGGATTCCGGGAGCCCGTCCGAGGGCCCTGTGCTTCCGCCTCAGCTCTGCGCTGAGATGCAGCAGCTAACTGGGGCTGCTGGCTCTGGCCAGTGCTGACCCTGCCTGAACCCACACCCTGCTGGGCTCTGCTTCAGGAGCACCCACCGCAGCGCCCGAAGCCCTTAGGAACACGAGCCTTAAACCCCGGATGAGACTCGGGCGGGCCTCATTTCGCCCCACAGCACAGTGTCCGCCCTGCCCGCACCCCTTGTACCTGCCTGCCTCCCGGTTCCGTAGCTTCTTAGGGCAAGATGTTCCGCCTTGGGGCCAAGCAACAGCACAGCAGATATGGGACCTGGGTTTGATCCCCAGCACCCCGTAGAGTCCCCGGCCCAGCAGGGGCGCCAGAAGTAAGCCCCTGAGCACTGCCGGGTGTGGTCTCGGAAGCAGAAGATCTGCACTTGCTGACGGAGTGGGAGGCGCTGCAACCTCACCCCCCATTCACGACTCTGCTCCGGGGTCCCGGTGTGGGATTGTCCCCACCTGGCCTCCCCTGACCAGGAAGTTGTGTCTAGGTAAGGGTAGCGACCGCACAGGGGTGCCTGATATGGCCAGTCCCGGATGCCCACTCAGGCCTGTCCCTGAGCCAGCTGAGGACCCGCACTGCCATCGGCCAAGCTGGGGTCACGCTCCAGCCCAGCTGGCAGGAGCCTTCAGCCATCACGCGTGCACACATGCGCCTGCTCAGCACCGGTGGCACCTTTCAGCCCTGGTTCGTGGAATGGGCATGTGTGCTTGGGGCACAGCTGGAGGCTGGTCCATGTGCCCCTGAAAGTGCAGCTCCCTCGGGTGTGGGCAGGAGGGCAGGCCTCGGGGCTGCCTCAGTGAAGGCGGCCTTGAGCGCTTCCAGCACGCGGCTGAGAGGGTCTAGGCAGGCCCCCTGTGTGGCCACTCACTCACTGCTACGTTCCTGCTGTTTGTTGGGGGCCACATGGGCAGAGCTCAGCACACCCAGGTCTCCCCCTCCAGGGACCCCACCGTCCTGGTGGTGTGAGCCAACGCTCTACCAGGGTCCCCAGACACGTGTCTCCTGCAGCCGAGGTGGAGGTCAGGTCAAGGTCAGCTGAAGACTGAGCAGTGTCCCGGCCTGTCTGTGCAGTCCCCTATAGTCACAGGGATGACGGGCCCCAGGCCGGGACTGTCCCTGTGGTGGGCAGGGGAGGATGCAGCGGCCCTGCCTGGGGCCCTGTTGTCCCCTCTTCCAGCACAGTCTCGGACCTGTCGCCTTTATTCTGGCCCTCGGGAAGGCGTCCCAGGAGCCCCTGGGGCTGGTGCGGTAGCGGGGGTCGCTCACATGGGATCTTCCTCCATCACCTGTCCCTGGACCTGGCGCTGCGTGACCATGCGTGTGGGTGTGGCCACAGGACGCAGGGCAGGGCAGAGTGACAGTGTCCAAGCGGCAGCCACAGGGACTCTGGGGCCACATAAGCCTCTTCCAGGCCACCTCCAGCCACAGTGCCGGGAACCATGGTGCATCCATGCGCCTGGCCAGGGCCCAGTGGGGTGGTGGCAGGCAGTGGCCGTCCACTTCTTTTGGCCCTGCTGTCCTGTTCCTGAAGGGACAGGTCTCTTCCCAGTGTTTGCTGGTGAAGCCCGAGGTGCCTGCAGGCAGCACATTCACAGCCTCTGGGTCTCGGGCTGCCCCCACGGGAGCGCTGAGGCGGCCTGAGCCTGGAGCAGCGAGGCATGGAGGCCGGTGCCTGCCAGCCTGGCTCCGTTGGTGTCCCTGCAGCCCGAGCGCTCCCAGCTGGAGGTCCGGCACTGTGCTGTTCGTGGGAGAGGCCCAATGGTGTGGGCGTGTGGGGGCCAGCATTGAGGCGTCGCCTCCGTGGTCACTGCCAGCAAGTTGTCTCGGGGTCGCAGCTCACAGGAAGCCCTGTAGCCTACCGGCAACCTGAACCCCACCCCAATTCCTCCAGCGGGGTGCCTGGGGGGTCCTCGCTGCCCCTGGCTTGGTCCCCTCAGCATCTTCCCGATAATGAGCCGAGACTGGGGCCGGAGGTGGCTTCTAGGATGGTGTAAGGTCACAGAGAGCTGACCCTGAGGGCACAGTCAAAGCAAACCACAGTGTTCTGAGGCCAGATAGTGGGATCTCACTTGGGGTTCTTGGCTGCTGGCTGCTCCCCCAAAAGAGGCCAGCAACAGTTCTGGGGTGCGTGTGGCCTCACCGTGGAGGTGCCTGCCGGGACGGCTTCAGGCGGAGCTTCCACGTGGCGCCCGCCCCGCTGCCTGACTCCAGGTCCTGCAGCGGGTCTCAACCCCAGGAGGCACTGGGGAGGCCGGAGTGCACGAGCAGACCTGGGGCCCCATCAGAGTGCCCCGGGCCGGTCCAGCAGGAGGCGAGACTTCGGCGAGGTCGGGACTGTCCTCCGTGGGGGGGACACCCAGGCTGTCGAGGGAACCCCATTTCTAGTGACTCCCACCTGCGCCAGTGGGTGCTTCCTCTGGCTCTGGGCTGAGCAGTAGCGGGGGCGGGCCCCCATCACCCGTCCCCATACAGAGCAGCTTGGCCAGGCCCCGCCCTCCCCCCGCATCTCCCTCCTGTTTCTCTCGGGGCTGCTCTCAGTGGTGCCCGGTGCTGGTTGGCACCTGGTCTCATGCTTGCCAGGTGTGTGTGCTTCCTGGAGCTGGCCCCGCCCGCCGACACACCCATGCACTGCCCACGCCTCCACCTGCTGTCCACCCACCCAGCCGGCTGGCCAGTGTCTGGGTGGTCCTGGCAAAGCTGTGGGGAGCGGAAGGCGCGTGAGTGCTGGGAAGCCAGCACGGACGGCTTGTGACCAATCTGTGGGTGGGTGCCCGGCCTGGCAGTATGGCACGAACCACGCCGTGCCGCTGGAGTCCGGGAGGCTTTGGGAAGTGCCCACGTCCCTAGTCGGCTGCGCCGGGCAGCCGGTGTCACCTGCGGACTTACCTTGGCGTGAGGCCGGCAGCCTTGGCTCCTGACTTGTCCAGTCCTTCCCCTGGCTTGGCTGTTTTCTCTCGGTTCATTTGCTGCAGGATTGAATTCAATTCACTAATGACGTTGGCCTTGGGGCCAGAAAGAACCGGGCTCTTGACTTCGGGACGTCACCCCACAGCTTGGAGGGCCGGGGTTGGAGGGCCTTGGCCCCTGGCGGGGCGGGGGCACAGGCGCCGGCGGGGCCACGACAAAGCCCTCCACATCCTCCTCCAGGAGCGCGTCCTGGTAGAGCGTTGGTCTTGGGGATGACGGGCTTCAGTTTTGGCTTTGGGGGACGGGGGGCTTGTCCACCAGGAAGGCTTGGCCGTCAGCGTAGACGGTGCAGGTGTCCACGGGCTCACCACCCTCGGAGGACAGCGTAGAGAGGCTGGACACGGTGGACACGGTGCTGGTGGTCTCGAGGTGGTGGTCGCTGCTGCTCCGGCTGTCCGTCTCCTCGATCCCAGAGTCCGTGATGGCGCCAAAGCTCTCCGGGGGTGGCAGGAAGGAGGCGGGCAGACAGTTGGGGAGGCTGGCTGGCTTCCTGGCATCGGCCGGGTTGGCGGCCTGGCCCGAGTGCAGCGAGGGGGCCGGGAGGCGCCGCCTTTCTTCGGCTTGCCTGCGTCCCGGGCGCAGCGCGGTCATCGGGGATATCAAAACTATTTGCGAATTCCAGGGAGGAGGCAATGGCTCTGTAAAAATAAAATCCTCGTCCAGGTCCACGGACGCCAGCGGGGTGGGGGATGCGGAAGGGCAGGACCACCGCCTCCTCCACGGAGCCCGCCGTCACGATGGTTCTGCCAGGGGGCTGCGGCGGGGGCCGGCGGGCTCGGGGCCTGCGGAGATGTGTAAAGCACCGTCGGTGTCAGGGGTGCCCTTGGGCGCCTCGGGCAGCGAGTGGACAGGCTCTGTGTCCTCATCGGCTTTCTCGTCCTCTTCCTCCAGGAAGGCGTCCGGCTTGGGCGTCCACTGTGGCACCATCAGCAGGCCGGCCGGCTTCTGCTGGGATGTGTCCACGATGTCAATGAGCATGTTCTTCCGGTCATCGCCCTTCCGCTCCTTGAGGTCCGTCTCGCACTTATTCTCTGTCTCCTGCCGCCTCAGGGGCCCCGCGTGTTCTGCCTGGTGACCACCGGGAAGGCCGCCTCGGGGCTGGGCCGCATTTTGGTATCGATGTAGAGAGGTTGGTGGAGGTCGGCCTTGGGGGCCTCCCCTTGGGGCCCTGCTGGGCCTCCTTTATGGCTCGGTCCCTCGCAGACAGCGCTAAGGCCAGCGGGAGCTGGGGTCCAGCAGCCTCCCAGTAAGCGGGTGGGCGTAATTCTCGGGACTCCCCATGTGGCTGCCTCGGGCCCCTTGGCTTTGGCTGTGGAGTTCTGCGGCCTGGCGGCCTCACCCTGAGCTCCGGCCTCAACAGCCCGGTGAAATGGTTCTCAGGTGCCCGGGATGGGAGCCCGGACCGGGGGACAGCGGCTCGGCTGCGTCCTCCTCCTCCTCGCTGAACCCGGCCTCGTCGGGGAACGGAGAGGGCCGCGCCTGCGGGCGGGCGGCCCCAGGCCCACGTCCTCGTCGCCCAGGTCGGTGGACAGGAAGGCCGGCGAGTTCCTCCTGGCCTCCAGTCGCTTCTCCCGGTCCCGCACGGCGCCGGCGATGGCTCGCGGCAAACGGGCTGCTGACTGTGAGGCCGTCGTCGGGCCGCAGCTGGCCGGGCGGTTCGGCGCCGGCGGCCGGCCTCCACGCTGCTGCCCTGGCTGCTCTTCCCGCTGCTGCTGGTGGACGGCTCCTTGGCGATGATGGTGGGGATGGGGATGGAGGGTCTTCCCGGGGCTGTCCTCCACGTTCGGCTGCTTCACCAGCATGCCCTTGCGCCGCGCCCGGCTTGGCGGGCACGCACACCGCTTTGCTGGCAATCCTGCCCACCTCCGAGTAGGGGTTCTCGGGCATCTGGCCTCGCTTGTGGCGGAAGTTGGCCTGGGCGGCGGCGCGGCTGTACAGGTCCTCCGAGTCCAGGGGAGTAAGCGGTCCAGCTCGCGGCGGCAGTGGAGGCCCTTGTCGCGCAGCACCGAGGCCACCGATGTCGGCACGCACTGTGGCGCCACCTTGGCGGGGTTCGGGCTGAAGGCCGGCTTGATGGTCCCGTAGACCCGGGCGTGGGCGACTTGGGGCAGTTGTAGGCGGTGGGGCGGGGGGGGGGGTGGCGGGGATGGGGGCACCGACTGTGGCGGGGCGGGATGTCCTCCGAGGTGTCCGGCATGGACAGGCTCCTGGTGAACTTCAGCATCGGGGCGCCAGGAATTGTCGCTCTTCCTCCGTTATCCCTGTGGGGCAGAGACACGGTCAGCACTGGCTGTGGGGGCTTAGCTGATACTCTGCACCCCGTCCCCCCACACACACACATGCCAGGGGACGACAGGGAGGGCGGAGAAGGGAGGAGGGAAGATGGAGGAGGATGGAGGAAGGACAGGGCAAAGGGCGAGGTGGGAAGAGGGAGGGCGGGGAGGAGGGGGACAGGCCACCAAGTGCTGCTGCTGACTCATCCCCTGGCCGGGCCGGACTGCGCTGCCCGCCCTTTCAGTCCCGTCCTGGGGCCCGGGGCCGCCCCAAAGGGGATGGGTGTGGCAGAAGCTGCCTGCAGAGGACCGAGTGGACAGCCGGGTGAGTGCAGGAGTGGCCACACAGTCTGCTGTGGCCTCAGGCATGGCACCGGGAGCCTGAAGCTCCGCCTCGGGGGTGTCCCCTGGAGGCTGGGGACCGTGCTGTCAGCGTGGCGCACTGGGAGCGGGGCAGCCCGGAACCCAAGGGCCACTCACCTGAGAGAAAGAGTCTGCTGTCTGGCGGGAGGAGAGAGCAGGTCGTCAAGGTCTCGCAGGGCGCCGCAGGCGGCAGGAGCCAGGCCGCGACCCGCCCCGTCAAAGCAGCGCTGTCCCCCTCAAGCGCTCGGGAGACAGAAGCTGCTGGTGCCCCCAGGGCGCATGCGCAGCTCATCTCGGGGTGGGGGCGGTGGGGAGCACAGTGGGGGAGGGGCCGGCGTGCTCGAGAGGGGTCGGACCGCGCCACATGCAGCACCTGCGGGGCTCCTGCCCGCCGGCCCTGGGTCCAGCATAGCCCCTCCAGCCCTCTCACCCCGCTGCTGGCTCACGGGTCCTGCTGGTGTGAATGCTGGTGCTGGGTCGCAGCTGGGGCCCCGCCCGCCCTGTGTCCCTCCCACCCCCGGGGAAGTGGCTGCAACCTGGCGGGCGGCGGGCGCTTCTTACCTATTGATTTCTGCCTTCGCATCGTACCTCGGGGGAGGCCCAGGAACGGCCTTTCGGGCTCCCAGGGATGGTGGGTGTCATCACGGCGATCCCCCTGACGCTCGCACACAGACTGTGAAAGCGGGCTGGTGAGACGCCGCCCCAGAGCACGGCAGGCCGGGCCCCAGCTTCCCCTCTGACCACTCACGTTCATGTCGCGGCGGGCGGAAGCACCGGCTGGTGGGCCGCTGGCGGATGGTGGCCACTCTGGGCTCCGCCACTCGCTGCCCCCGGGCCACCCTGGGAGCCGGCACCGTGTCCTCGGGCTTATCTGTGGGGACACGTGGTCAGGCTTGCACTGACAGGAGCCAGAGCCCCCCAACACAACACACTCACCAGGCACACTCACACGTGTGCCCTCACACGCTCACACACACACACTCAGTCTCACACTCAATCACACATACTTAGCCTCACACACAATCACAACCCTCTCACTCATTCTCACACATGCACACATGCTCATATGCCCACACTCACACACCCCTCACACACACACACACACACACACACACCACACACACACATACTCACACACCCGCCCCGACACGGCAGCACGGGTTTCTCTGAGAGCCCATCAGTCTGGGGCCATGGTTGGGGGTCCGTGTGTCACAAAAATTCAGACGCAGGAGCGGCACAGGGCAGAGGCGGGCGCACAGGACAAGCGGCCTAGGCACGGTGGAGCCTAGGTGCGGTGCCTCAGGGGGGCCCCACCTGCGTGCCCTGCGTCAAACACACAACGCCCGCCCCATCCTGACCCCCAGGAAGCTCGCGGCATGTCCTGTCCTTCCTAGGCCATGGAAAAGGCCCAGGTCTGGGGCCGCCACACTCAGGGTGACGGTGCCCCAGAGGAAGAGCCTCTGGACTGGCCCCAACACAGCCGGATGCACTGTCCAGGCCCCACTCCCCCGGAGAAGGGGCGGTGCAGGCGTGGCCTACACGGGGCTGCCCCCTCTCGTGGGCCTGATGTCTGGGGTGCTGACAGGGGTCCAGTGCCCAGCTCTGGGCAACCCACCCCCCAGCACAGCCTGACAGACACCCCTGCCTGGTTTCTCCCTGCTGACCCCATGGAAGTGAGGGACCCCGGTGTCTCCCGCTAACCCAGCGTGGAAGTGGGGACCCTGGTCTCTCCCTGCTGACCCTGCATGGAAGTAGAACCCCTGGTCTCTTCCCGCTGACCCTTTTTGGAAGTGGGAGATCCGTCTCTCCCCGCTAACCTCGCGTGGAAGTGGGGGATTAGGGGATGCCCCTAGGCCGGGATCCTGGAGCACTGCCTGGGCCCGCCAGCAGCAAGGTCCGGCTTGCGGTCCCGCCCTGTGTGTCTCAGCCATGGCGGAACACTGGAGAGCCCAAGACCTTGCAGGGGCCCTGGAGCCTGGCTGTGTGGGGCTGGCGTGTACAGGCCAGCTGGAGGCTGGAGTTGGGGATCCCCAGAGCCGTCTGTAGTGCAGCTGCTTGGTGAGGGTAAGGGGGTCCGAGGGGTTGGGGGTCAAGAGGGTGGGGGTCTTAGAGGTCCTAGGGGTTGGGGGGTCCCATTTACACCTGGTCACTGCATCTGGAACCGTCTCCTGCAGGTTGTTGGCTGCGGGGTTCAAGGGGGTTAGATGAGGCCGTGCATGTGCATGTGTGCATGTGTGTGAGACTCAGGGAAGCGGCTGAGGGCCGAGGCCATGCCTGACCTGGCTGTCCCCCCACCCTGTTCCGGGATCCTGTCATGGATGAAGCTGCCCAGCCCCCAGGGGTCTGAATATGGTGTTGGGGGCTCCCGGAATGTGCTCCCAGGTGACTGGGTTTATGTGAGCTGGATGTGGGAGCCTCCGTCCAGGGTGCGGGAGGACTGGGGGTCCGTCCCTGCAGGGTTGGGGGAGCTCAGCCTGCAAGGGCAGCTGGGAGGGCTGCCACGCCGGACGCTGAGCCTGTCCTGGGGTGCCAAGCAGCTGCCAGGAGGAGTGTGTGCTGGGCTGGGTGAGCGCAGACGCCTTGGGGCTGCGAGGAAGGCACCGTCAGCCCAGGGCTGGGGAGGTGGCACATGCCCTGGTCCGCGGCACAGGCCAGGCTGCCAGGCTCCTTCAGCCCAGGAGGCAGAGGCTCTCCCTGTGCCCAGCCGTCCACTCCGCTCCACCCCCATTCTGCCCCTGTGACCAGAGCTGGTGTCCGGCCTGCCTCGGTGGTCAGCTGGTGTCAGGTTGTGCCTCGGCGGGCACAGGGGCTGGTACTACGGGGTCCTGGATGCCAGCATATGTTGGGGGCCTGGAGGGACCCCCCCAGGAAGCCTTTGGCCACAGGATGGTTTCAGAGATGAAAACGGGGGAGGGGGCTCTTGGTGCCCGCCTGGGGTCACGGGGCTGCCGACACCTGGGTCTCCCCCAGCCCAGGGCCAGGCGGGCTCCAAGTCAGCCCCTCCTGGCTCCAGGGTGTCAAAGAGGCTGGTCTGGGCAGGGTGGACACTGGACCCGAGGCCCTCCCTGTGGACTCTGGATCCATCCAATTTCCTACTTCAGATATGGGGCTCCCGGAGTGGTTCCGGGGCCTGTGTGGGGTTTGCCGGAGCTTCCTGGGGCTCCTGGCCCCAACCCCTGCCTGTACCCCAGAGCACATTCCTGCTGGGACAGCCTTGGCCAGCACAATGACATGGACACAGGTGGG
>JAJIBD010011283.1:0-41384 GCA_021461705.1 Cryptotis parvus
ACTTCAATAGGCTGAGAGTAACACAAAATATCATACTTTTACTTTATTATTGTGCATACCGTATCATATCACTATTTGAAGGTAGACGATTTGAAATCTTTGTTTCTGTTTTTGAGCCACATTCAGTGGTGCTCTAGGGAAGTTGTTGTGGTACTTAAGTCTTTGTACTCAGCTTTCTGAGTACATTTCCTTAATGAAGGTGTTGGCTCTGTGCCAGTCTCCTTGCCAGGCTTGTAATGCCAGCATAAGTTAATATGTTTTAGACTGTTTAGAGACACAAGTGTTTTGCTGTTTGTTTTTTGTTTTTGGCCCTCACCTATGGATGCACAGTGGTTACTCCTGGCTTTGCACTCAGGAATTAATCTTGGTGGTGCTCAGTGGACCATATGGGGATTGAACCCAGGTCAGCTGCATAGTACAGTCCTATCAACTGTACTATGTCTCCGGTCCCTAGGGGCTCAAGTGTTTAGTAGCTCTAGATGATATTTTTTTATGATGGCAACTCTTACCTTTTAGCATGTTCATCCCATCAGTGAATCATGATACTCTAATGTAGATTAGTTAATCCAGTTTACCTGTCTTTCAAAACTTGGTTGTGGCTTAACTTCACTTTGGGTTTCCAGACCCAGTTTGATTGTGGCCAACTTTTTTTTTTATGGTAGTTGGGAATGCATCAGGTTGGTGAAATTCTTTAGTGGTGAGCCTGTTATTTGCAGACAACTCCCTGCTCTGTTCAGGGGTGCTGGGGTTGGCTGCGTGGAAGACAAGTACCTTAATTAACCTCTGTATTCTCTCTGGCCTCAAGTTTATGACTGACTGTATGCTGGGATTTTTGTCTTTCTAGGACCCTGTAGTTTTGGCATTTGACATCGAGACGACCAAGCTGCCTCTCAAGTTTCCTGATGCTGAGACTGACCAGATTATGATGATTTCCTACATGATTGATGGTCAAGTGAGAGGGGACTTCTGGCAATTGGGATCTGGGAACAGGAAACATGACAGTTCCCCAAATCTCTTGTTAATGTTTTTGATGAAAATGAGTGAAATCCAAGAAAATAATTTTTTATTATACCACCGTGAGATACACAATTACAAAAGTATTCATAATTGGTTCTCAGTCATACAGTGTTCCAGCACCCATATTCCTCCACCAGTGCCCCATTCCCACCACCAATGTCCCCACATTCCCTCCCACCCACCCTCAGACAACCTCTATAGCTGCCACCTTTTTTTTTCTCTCTCTCTCTTTCTGTCTATCTCTCTTTACACATTGTGGCTTGCCCTATAGACATTCATGTAAGTCTCTGTATATTCAAATCCAAGAAAATAAACTATTTTGACATCCTTTGTGCTCCTCCAGTAGAGAGCTGAGACATTTGTAAATTACGGTAGCATGTCTTCTTGGAAAAGCCAGGGTAAATTCAACTGCTGAAACTTTTGCAGTAAGTTTTCAGACTTAAGAGTCTTCAACTTTAGGGGCCAGAGTGATAGAGGATAGGGCGTCTTGCCTTGCACGCTGCCTGTGCCGGCCTGGTTCGATCCCGGCATCCCATATGGTCCCCGAGCACCGCCAGGAGTAATTGCTGAGTGCAGAACCAAGAGAAACCCCTGAGCATTGCTGGGGGTGACCCCCAAAAAAAAAAGAGTCATCAACTTTAGGGACTGGATAGAGCATTTGCCTTGCATGTGGCTGACCCTCGCTCGATCCCCCAGCACCCCACATGTCCCCAAATACTGTCAGAAGTCATTCTTGAATTCAGAGCCAAGTGTTACTCCTGAGTATTGCTGGGTGTGACCCAAAAGAAAAAAAAGTATACAACTTTGGGGCTGTGGCAATGCATAAGGGCTAGAGTGCATGCTTTGCAAGCAGGAACCCTGGGTTTGATCTCTACCACATGGTCCCTGTAAGTATTACAAGGAGCACTCCCTGAGCCAGATGTAACCCCAAAACCAAAAAGTATTCACTGTGGTGGACCTGAGTGACAGTCCAGTTGGGGAGGGGTTTGACTTGCACGTGGCCAACCCAGTTTTGATCCCCGCTTCCCATATGGTCCCCAGCACTGCCAGGAGTAATTCCTGAGCATCGCATGACTTGACCCAAAAAAGCAAAAAAAAAACAAAAAAAACTGTGTATCAGTTCATATGGTCTGCTAACCATTTTTCCAGGGCTATCTCATCACCAACAGAGAGATTGTTTCAGAGGATATCGAAGATTTTGAGTTCACTCCCAAGCCGGAATATGAAGGACCCTTCTGTGTCTTCAATGAACCTGATGAGGTAGAGATCCTCCTTGGAAACTACTTTGCATGTGGGTTGAAATGGAAAGGAACTGTACATTGATTCAAGCCTTTTTTTTTCTTTTTGGATTAGGCTCAGTGATGCTCAAGGGTTAGTCTTGGCTCTGCACTCAGGAATGACTCCTGGCTGTGCTTGGGGGAACATATGGGATGCCGGGCATCAAACCCAGGTTGGCCACATGCAAGCAAATGCCTTCTGTGCTGTACTATTGCTCCGGCTCCCAAGCCTTGATTCATTTATGTATCTTGCTAACCTTGGTCACGGTGATGGGGTTCCCAAATCCAATCAACTGTATGCACCCTATGTGCTGTACTATCTCTCCCATCCGTGCAAATCTTTGTAGTTAAAAAAATACCAAACAATGCACAAAAGTAATTTGTGCAAAAGTTGTGTTACATGTATGGATCTAGAATCACTAATGTTACCAAATAAGGAAATAGATTAAAATCTTGAGTCTTGGAGCCGGAGCGATAGCCCCGCGAGTAGGGCATTTGCCTTGCACGCGGCCGCCCGTGCCGGCCTGGGTTCGATCCCCGGCATCCCATATGGTTCCCGAGCACCGCCAGGAGTAATTCCTGAGTGCAGAGCCAGAAGAAACCCCTGAGCATTGCCGGGTGTAACCCAAAAAAAAGCAAAAAAAAAAAAAAATCTTGAGTCTTCAGCAAGAATATAGCAAAGTCAATGCTGGGGAAAAGAAGCATGGGCTGAAGCTATATTACGATTGATTCTAGATCCATACATGTGACACAACTTTTGCACAAATTACTTTTGTGCATTGTTTGGTATTTTTTTAACTACAAAGCTTTGCACGGATGGGAGAGATAGTACAGCACATAGGGTGCATACAGTTGATTGGATTTGGGAACCCCATCACCGTGACCAAGGTTGGTATTTTTTAACTACAAAGCTTTGCACGGATGGGAGAGATAGTACAGCACATAGGGTGCATACAGTTGATTGGATTTGGGAACCCCATCACCGTGACCAAGGTTAGCAAGATACATAAATGAACGCTGCCAACCTGGGTTCTATCCCTGTGGCCTTATGTATTCCCAAAACAGCACCAGGAATGATCCCTGAGTGCAGAGCCAGAAGTAATGTGGCCCAAAAAACAAAACCACAGAAAATTGCTAGAAAACTGTATTCATTCTTAATTCAAACTAGCAAAATAATGCTCCCACATACAATGAAATACAATTTTTTTTCCTGTAACATATGGAAACACAAGTTGGTGTGTGTGTCTGTGTGTGCTTGTTACTGTAAGTGTGTCTGTAATGTAAATTTTACCAAGCTGTTACCAAGAGTGTAACTGCTCAGGAATACATTTATGGACTGTGGGATGATGTGCACTCTAATTCTTTAACTGGGATAGTTTGACACAAGCCATACTTTTTTATTTTTAAGGCAAAACTATGGACACAATAGTATAAACAAAGGTCAATGAGAGAACCAAAACCACAAATACAAAAGTACAAGAAAAAAGTGATTGTGACTTCTCTTATATCTTAGCAACATTTAAGCGGAAATCAAAAATAAAGGCAGTCTACTCTGCTTCTGAAAATGCTTTGATTGAGCTCCAAATCTTTATTTATTTTTTTTTTTTTTGGGTCAGGAGTTACTCCTGGCTCTGCATTCAGGAATCATTCCTGGCGGTGCTCGGGGACCATATGGGATGCCGGGATCGAACCCGGCCGGCACAGGCCGGCCACTTGCAAGGCAACGCCCTACCCGCTGGGCTATCTCTCCAGCCCCTGAGCTCCAAATCTTGATTGCTCTCCTATGAGAATATTCAGAGGAGTGTTAAATAACAAACCTAGTTTTAGTTAAGAGCTACTCTTAACTGTACTCTTAACTGTAAAACCTAGTTTTAGTTGTAGAGCTACTCTTAACTGTATGGGACTGGTCGCCAATATCTGTTTGGAGGAAGTCCTCCTCCTTGTATACCCTCCATATGTATGTATGTAACAGCCTTTCTGTTTACACATTGCTCTCTTACCACCTTGAGCTCTGACATTAACAATAGATCCGCACACATCGCCTCTAGTCATCAAGATTCTCTAGTCAGTTGGGGCCAGAGAGATAGCCCAGCGGGTAGGGCATTTGCCTTGCATGCGGCTGGCCTGTGCTGGCCTGGGTTCGATACCCGGCATCCCATATGGTCCCCCGAGCACCGCCAGGAGTAATTCCTGAGTGCAGAGCCAGGAGAAACCCCTGAGCATTGCCCGGGTGTGACCCAAAAAAGCAAAAAAAAAAAAAAAAAAAAAAAAGATTCTCTAGTCAGGCACAGTAGGGTCTCCAGCCTAAAGCAATCAGATCATTTTGTCTCTGCTATTTGTTTAAAGGAATTAGTCATCATCATCCTTTGTTTTTCTCACCTTCCCACACACGTTCAGTACTATCTTTTTAAAGCTAGTAGTCATAACCTGGCATTTAATTGGTAGACAACCAGAGCAAGAGTACATCTGGAACGACATTTGCTTTGCAAGCAGCCAATCTGGGTTCAGTGTCTGGCATCCCATAGGGTCCCAACACCACCAGTAATAGAACTGAGAGCAGAGCCAGAAGTAATGCCTGAGCATCACCAGGTGTGACCCAAAAAGCAAAAATAATAATAATAATAATTGAGTTCCATCCGTTCTGTAAAGGATGTTTAATATAATGTTCTGGGTTAACAACTTTTTATTTTCCTTTTTGGGTCACACCCGGCGACGCTGAGGGGTTACTCCTGGCTTTTTTCACTCAGGAATTACTCCTAGCGGTGCTCAGGGGACCATATGGGATGCCGGGATCAAACCTGGCTCGGCCGCAAGCAAGGCAAACGCCCTCCCGCTGTGCTATTGCTCCGCCCCCAGCAATTTCTTGATTAGATTCTATTTTTTCTAGGTGGGGGGTTCAGAATGGGTGTGGTGGGGACAGAACAATAGTACGGAGGACAGCGCCGACCTTTCACACGGCCAACCTGAGTTGATCCCAAGCACCCCACATGTTCTCCCAAGCCCCACCAAGAATGATCCCTGAATGCAGAACCAGGACTAAGCCCTGAGCACTGCTGGTGTGGGCGCCCCCACTCACCAAAAAAAAAAAAGAATAGGGGGTGGTTTTGGTTCCATAGTTACGATCTTAGATATTCCTCTTGTTTACTTGTAGACGCTCTAGGTGGAAAAGAAAGGGCTGATCTGAGGTTGTTTTTCCTAAACCTTGTGTGAAAGGTACACTTAAAAGTTGCTTGAGGGGCTGGAGCGATAGCCCAGCGGGTAGGGCGCTTGTCTTGCACACGGCCGGGAGGGTTCGATCCCGGCATCCCATATGGTCCCCCGAGCACCGCCAGGAGTGATTCCTGAGTGCAGAGCCAGGAGAAACCCCTGAGCATTGTTGGGTGTGACCAAAAAAAAAAAAAAAGTTGCTTGCACTGGGGTGCGGGGCAAAGCAATCCTTGACTAATAAGGTTCTTTGAATGCAGGTTCACCTTATCCAAAGATGGTTTGAACATGTCCAGGAGACCAAACCCACCATCATGGTCACCTACAATGGGGACTTTTTTGACTGGTGAGTCTAATGTCTTACTGTAAGTAACTAAAAAATGAGGAGCTAGGAGTGATAGTACAGTGGGGGAGAGTGCTTGCCTTGCAAGTTCAGTCCCCAGCATCCCATGTAGTCCTCTGAGCCCCACCAGAAATGATTCCTGGGCGATGAGCCAGGTCTGAGCCCTGAGCATCACCCGTTATAGCCCAAAAACAAAAAAAAAGATTGAAAAGAGTGTGGGTATATCTAACGCTAATTAATAGTACACTTAGAAATGGTGAAGAGAAGGAAAAAGAGGGAAGAGAGAAAAGTGGAGAATTCCACTTACTGACTCCAGTGGGCATTTTATTCCCTTTGAGAAGAGATCTGTAAGAGGAGTTCCCTAGAGCTCAGTATCCTCTCAGGGAAGTTGTTCCTGCATGTGAAAGATAGTATAACCTTCCTTCCTGTGGCCGCTGCTTATTCCTTAGGCCATTCGTGGAGGCCAGAGCAGCAGTCCATGGATTAAGCATGTACCAGGAGATAGGCTTCCAGAAGGACAGCCAGGGGGAATACAAGGCGACTCAGTGCATCCATATGGACTGTCTCAGGTAGGTCTGGCGCCACGGTGTGCTACGGTGTGCCTAACTCACTCACATGAACTGTCACAGCCCATCTGCAGCTTGGGCTATTTCCTGAAGGGCTTTTGGGATGGCAGGAGGGGGAGGGGGAAGATTTGTGTCATACCCAGTTGTGTTTATTAGGAGCTAGTCCTCGTTCTGTGCTCAGGCGTCACTCCAGGTCCCTGACGGTCACTTTTTGTGAGCCGCAAGCTTTCTCCAGGCTCATACTAGTCCTGTTACTAGCCTCTTGAGGGTGGAAGGACGCCTCAGAAAAACAGCTCCCCTCACCCAGTGGGAAAGTGTTTGCTAGCTGTCCAGTGATGTGCTCTCTTCATGTTTGCTTATCATTGATTTAGTCCGAATGTGTTGACATCCGCCTTCAGCTGGAGAAGACAGACTAGGAAGAAATGAGTGGCAGTGTGAGTTCTCATTTCAGCAGAGCTCCTAGATAGCCATGATTTGCCACATACTGAACAGTCTCTCTGGTCACAAGAGGGAGATTTTATCTTGATTGTCCGGGAGCCATTTGTGTATTTTTTTTTTTTTTGGGTAACACCCAGCGATGATCAGGGGTTACTTCTGGCTCTGCACTCAGGAATTACTCCTGGCAGTGCTCTGGGGCTCGAGAGTTTCTGAAGACAGGCGTCCTTTTGTGTCTTTCTCTCTCTCGGCATTCTTTTTTTTTTTTTTTTTTTTTTTGCTTTTTGGGTCGCACCCGGCAATGCTCAGGGGTTTCTCCTGGCTCTGCACTCAGGAATTACTCCTGGCGGTGCTCGGGGACCATATGGGATGCCGGGATCGAACCTGGGCCGGCACAGGCCGGCCGGTGCAAGGCAAACGCCCTACCCGCTGGGCTATCGCTCTCGCCCTCCTCTCGGCATTCTTCGCACAATCATGGAGGTGCTGAACCAGTCGGCTGTATTCTTCATCGATGTCGTCAATGATGTTATCTTCCCATGTTGCTGCAATGGTGCCAAAGAGTTCCCAGTTGGTGGTTGTTCTGGGAGTTCTCTTCTTAAACTTTGCAGCCTTTTGTCCCCGTTGCTGGAAGTAGAATTTTGCACCGAAGGAGACGGTGGTCCAATCCTGTTTGGAATTTGGGGACAATAGCTACATCGGTCAGACAAAACCGTCGCTTGAAGATGATGTGGTCAATTTCATTGTGGAACTGTCCGCCAGGAGATTCCCATGTCCAACGCTTCGCTTCAGCTTTCTGGAACTGTGAGTTCCCATGAATAGTCTTGGTGGACATGATGAACTCAGATGAACATGATGAACATGATGTCTCTCAGTCTGTTCGCTCCATTCTAGGCCATGGGTCCCGATGTGGAGTTCTTCAGCCGATCTCTCCTGAGGCAAGGCATGAGCCTCAGGAGACCAAATGCTAATGTCCAAGCTTGCTAAACGGTGCAGAGAAGCAATAAAAGAAGACCTCAAAGACAGAAGAGCAGAAATACTGGAAGATGCAGCAGAAGCCGGGAAAAGCATTCGCACTGCCCGCCTGTCCTTCGCCAACTATAAGACCAAGATGACTGCCCTCCGACGCTCTGATGGATCTATCACATCTTCCAGAAAGGCAATGGAGAAGATTATCCAGGATTTCTACTCAAATCTCTTTGATAGCCACATCCACCTGCCCACATACCAAATTCCACAGGATGGATATGTCATTCCCAACGTTCTCCCTTCTGAAATCCGACATGCCATCTCGTCGGTAAAGAAGGGAACAGCACCAGGCCCAGACAAAGTCAGACCCGAACACCTGAAGAATCTGCCGCCGGTACACATCAGTACACTAGCTCAGCTCTTCACACGCTACCTGTCCGAATGCAAGGTGCCCTCCCAATGGAAAACCAGCAGGACAGTTCTACTGTTCAAGAAGGGAGACATTCACGACATCGGCAACTATCGCCCCATCTGCCTGTTGTCTGTCATCTACAAGCTGTTTACACGAGTCATCCTGAACAGGATTAGCAGAACACTAGATGAAGGACAACCATGCGAGCAAGCAGGCTTCCGGAAAGGATTCAGCACAATCGACCATATCCACACAGTAACCAAGCTCATCGAGGTTTGTAGGGGAGTACAAGATGCCGCTCTGTCTCACGTTCATTGATTTACAGAAAGCCTTTGATTCAGTGGAGACTGAAGCAGTCATCGAAGCCCTAGCCAAACAGGGTGTTCAAACCCAATACATCAAGATCCTTCGTGAGCTGTATTACGGATTCACCACCAGGATCTCACCATTCTACAAAGAAGTGATCATTAATGTGAAAAGAGGGGTTCGATAGGGTGATACCATTTCACCAAAACTCTTCAGTGCCACCCTCGAGAACATCATGCAACAATTAGAATGGGAAGGAATGGGAGTGAAGATAGATGGTCGGCAACTACACCACCTCCGCTTCACTGATGACATCGTTCTAATAACACCAAACATTAGCCAAGCGGCACAAATGCTGGCTGACTTCGACAGAGAATGTGGAAAGATAGGTCTACAGCTGAATCTAAAGAAAACAATGTTCATGAAGAATGAACTAGTTCCTGAGGCCCCATTCACTCTCAATGGAACAAACATCTCTGAATGCAGCAGTTCTGTGTACCTAGGTCGAGAAATCAACATGATGAACAACCTAAAACCTGAGCTGCGCAGGAGGAAGAGAGCGGCATGGAATGCCTTCAAAGGCATCGAAGAAATAGCTAAAAGGACAAAGAACCTCCGGCTCCTGGCACATCTCTTTGACTCCACCGTTCTCCCTGCATTAACATACGCCTCAGAGACCTGGGCCCTATGAAAGCAGGATGAGAATGCTATTCGGGTCTCCCAGAGAGGCATCGAAAGAGCTATGCTTGGAATATCACGCCTCACTCAAGTGAGAGAAGGAATCTGGAGTTCTGACCTTCGCCGCTATTCCAGAATCAGGGATGCTGTCTCGTTTGCCAAGGCATCGAAAATCAGATGGGCTGGACATGTAATGCGATTTGGAGATAACCGCTGGACTAGAGCCATTACCGACTGGATCCCACAGGATGTCAAAAGATCACGTGGCCGCCCACCTACAAGATGGTCAGACTTCCTTGTAAAGACCCTGAAGGAACGGTTTGAGTCTCTTCATATTCCTGAATCAACCAGATGCCATTGGGCTACATTGGCACGTGATAGGGTCCAATGGAAATGTTACTGGCGCCCGCCCGAGCAAATCGATGAATAACGGGATTCAAGTGATCAAGTGATCAAGTGCTCGGGGGACCATATGGGATGCTGGGGATCGAGCCAGGGTCGGCCGCGGTGCAAGGCAAATGCCCTACCTGCTGGACTATCGCTCCCGGCCCATGCCATTCGTGTATGTATGTATGTATGTATTTATTTATTTATTTATTTATTTTTTGCTTTTTTTTGGGTCACACCCGGCGATGCTCAGGGGGTTACTCCTGGCTCTGCACTCAGGAATTACTCCTGGCGGTGCTCGGGGACCATATGGGATGCCGGGATTCGAACCCGGGCCAGCACAGGCCGGCCGCGTGCAAGGCAAACGCCCTACCCGCTGGGCTATCCCTCCGGCCCCACCATTCGTGTTTTTTTTTTTTTGTTTGTTTGTTTTTTTTTGCTTTTTGGGTCACACCCGGCAATGCTCAGGGGTTACTCCTGGCTCTGCACTCAGGAATTACTCCTGGCGGTGCTCGGGGACCATATGGGATGCCGGGATCGAACCCTGGCCGGCATGAGCCTGCCGCGTGCAAGGCAAACGCCCTACCCGCTGGGCTATCGCTCCGGCCCCATTCGTGTATTTAAAGCTTGATCCATTCTCTCTCTTTCCCTGACATTGTGGCTGAGAGGACAGGTCAGGTGAACAGTGAAACGAGGTGACTGAGATGTTTAAAAGATAGCAACTTGGATTATTTTAGGTTTCCGGAACAGAGAACACAGGATCTCAGGCTCTGGAATGGGGTCCTAAGCAGAGCTTAAGTTGAGGTATAAGCAGTCCTGGGGATAAAGGAGAGGGGCAGTGATAGGGAGGTCCCAGAATCTGTGGTTATAAAGATAATGGGTTCACTGCACTTGGGTTCTGATGAAAGCATAGGTGGTCATGGCACTTCCAAAGAGGGGACCTGAGCAATAGCATAGCAGATAGGGTATTTGCTTTGCAGACAGCCAGACGGGGGTTTAATTTCCTTCTCCCATATGGTCCCCAGAGCTCGCTCACCAGGAATGATCCCTGGGCACAGAGCCAGGAGTAATTTTTTTTTTTTTTTTTTTTTTTTTCTTTTTTGGGCCACACCTGGCGATGCTTCATGGTTATTCGTGGCTCTGCACTCAGGAATTACTCCTTTCGGTACTCAGATGCCAGACATCGAACCTGGGTTGGCGGGGCAAGGCAAACACCCTCCCCGCTGAGCTATTGCTCCCAGCCCCAGGAACTCTTTAAGGACCACATCATTGGATATGGTCCAAAAAAAAAAAAAGAGAGAGAGATAACCTTTATTTATGTGGCAATGTCTCAGAGGCCACAGTGGGCTTTTTTTTTTTTTTTTTTTTTCTTTTTTGGGTCACACCCAGCACTACTACAGAGGTTACTCCTGGCTCTGCACTCAGGAATTAGTCCTGGCTGTGCTCAGGGGACCATATGGAATGCCAGGCATCGAACCTGGGTTGGCTGTATGCAAGGCAAATGCTCTACCTGCTGTACTATCTCTTCAGCCCCACATCTCTTTGTTTGTGTCTACTTCTAAAATGAACTGGATCCGGTATGCACGACCTGTATCATGTAAGGTCTCAGAGGAGGTTTTTTTTTTTTTTTTTTTTTTTTTTTGCTTTTTGGGTCACACCCAGCAACGCTCAGGGGTTTCTCCTGGCTCTGTACTCAGGTATCACTCCTGGCGGTGCTCGGGGGACCATATGGGATGCCGGGGATCGAACCCAGGCCGGCATGGGCCGGCCACGTGCAAGGCAAACGTCCTACCCGCTGGGCTATCGCTCCGGCCCCATCAGAGGAAGTTTTCAAGGTTCTTGTTTGAATGCTTTCTTCCTGTTCTTGATTCAGCTTGGCTGCTTTTCAGGAATTTCTTTACTGTGTCTCATAAACATCTCTGACCTCTGTTCCCGTTCTTGTTCCCAGGTGGGTAAAGAGGGACAGTTACCTTCCTGTGGGAAGCCACAACCTCAAGGCAGCTGCTAAAGCCAAGCTGGGCTATGACCCTGTGGAGCTGGACCCTGAGGACATGTGCCGTATGGCCACAGAGCAGCCCCAGGCACGTGCGCCTCTTTGCTTTGTTCATTTTAGATCTGGGTAATGCCCTGCAGGGACCTCCTTCACTCTGCACTCTGATGTTCTCTCCTCAGACTCTGGCCACATACTCAGTGTCAGATGCAGTGGCCACATACTACTTGTATATGAAGTATGTGCACCCCTTCATATTTGCCCTGTGCACCATTATTCCCATGGAGCCCGATGAGGTCAGTGTGTCGTCTTCCCATGCTGTTATTCGGTGGGTGCCAGTCCCGGCAGCACCTGGGGATGTTAGTGTCTGGTTCAAAGCCTGGTGTTCTTCTTGCAGGTGCTGCGGAAGGGCTCCGGGACATTGTGTGAGGCCCTGCTGATGGTGCAGGCTTTTCATGCCAACATCATCTTCCCCAATAAGCAAGAGCAGGAGTTCAACAAAATGACGGATGACGGTCACGTGCTGGACTCTGAGACCTATGTCGGTGGCCATGTGGAAGCCCTTGAGTCGGGAGTGTTCCGGCAGTGACATCCCCTGCCGCTTTCAAGATGGTGCGCCCCTCCGGGCTGGGAGCTAGAACCTTCCCAGAGGGCCATGTCACATGTCCTGTCTGACCTCCCTTTTGGGCCCTGTAGAACAAACAGCTTCTTCCAGAGTATTCTCCGTAGCATCCTGCTTGAGGTGAACTGGTGGTGCAGAACATCTTCCCTTCTTACGTATGTCCTCTCTTGTTTGTGCTAGAATCCTGCTGCCTTTGACTTCCTCCTGCAGCGTGTGGAGCAGACCCTGCGTCACGCCGTGGAGGAGGAGGAGAAAGTGCCCATGGAGCAGGTCACCAACTTCCAAGAGGTAATAGTCCATATGTGGGAGCAGTGAAAAATGAAGCAGGTGTTCACTCACCTCATCCAGTGGACTTTGTTCTCTGGGTAGCATTTTATTACATCCTGCTGTGTGTACTGGTGCTTGGGGACCCTGTATTACCATTATTGCTGCTGCTCTGATGACCATGGTTGCATCCATCTCACTGTGATGCTCACACATTTATTCTTCTTGTTTGTTTGTTTTTTGGGGACCACATGCAACGGTACTCATAGCTTACCTCTCTCTGGCTCTGCAGTCAGGAATTGCTCCTGGTGGACTTGGGGGCCATCTGGAGTGCTGGGATCAAATTTGGATTGGCTTTTTTCTTTTTTTTCCACTCATGCCCAGTTGTGCTCAGGGGCTTACTCTGGACTCTGCGCTCAGAAATTCCTCCTAGTGGATTCGAGGGGCTGAGCATAGAAGGTATTGGGAATTGAACCCCTGTTAGCTGCATGCAAGGCAAGCAGTGTACCTGCTATATTGTTGCTCCAGCTCATTAGGAAGACTTTTTTTTTTGCTTTTTTGGGTCACACCCGGCAAATGCTCAGGGGTTACTCCTGGCTCTGCACTCAGGAATTACTCCTGGCGGTGCTCGGGGACCATATGGGATGTAATATTAGGGATTGAACCTGGGTTTCCTATATGTAGATGTGATGTTCACCAGGGCTTGTGCTGTAGTGCACACACAGGTGGTTGATTATTGCCAGGGGTTGTATTTTTTTTTTTCTTATAGGCAATGCTCAGGGGCTTACTCCTGGCTCAGCACTCAGGAATTAGTCCTAGTTGGCTGCATTCGGAGGCAAACACCCTACCCTACCCGTGTACTATCGCCTCCAGCCCCTGGGGGTTGTACTTTTTTTTTTTTGCTTTTTGGGTCACACCCGGCGATGCTCAGGGGTTACTCCTGGCTCTGCACTCAGGAATTACTCCTGGCGGTGCTCAGGGGACCATATGGGATGCTGGGGATCGAACCAGGGCGGGCACAGGCCGGCCGCGTGTAAGGCAAATGCCCTACCCGCTGTGCTATCGCTCCGGCCCAGGGTTGTACTTTCTGATTCTGATGCTCCTACATTCTTTTTGGTTTTTTGTTTGTTTGTTTGTTTGCTTGTGGGGTCACACCTAGCAATGCTTAGGGGTCAGAGGTTAATCCTGACTCTGCACTTAGGAATTACTCCTGGCAGTGCTCAGGGAACTCTGTCATGGGATGCTGGAGATCGAGTCCAGGTCAGCTGTATGCAAGGCAAACATTATACCTGCTGTACTATCACTCCAGCCTGACCTTCTCTTTTAGTTGAGTTTTTCTCTGTGGATCACTCTCATTTGTTGTTAGGCTTATACACAAGTGGCTGGTGTGGCCAGAGTTGACTGCTTCTCTGGGGCCACAGAGATCAGAGCTGGCATGAAAGTTAGGACCATGTGCCTCCAAGGCAGGCATTCTAAGCTACTGAGCTGCTGTTTCTTCTGATTCCGTCCTCCTTTTTAATCTTTACATTTTTTTTAATTTTGGGGCCACACCCAAAGTGCTCAGGGCTTACTCCTGGCAGACTTAGAAGACCATGTGGGGTTCTAGAGATTGAACCAAGGTCTGCCACGTGCTAGTCAAGCACCTTCCCCACTAAACCACTAAACTATCACATAAATCCCACATTCGTCTTTTTAAAAAAAATCAGGGCTAGGGAGATAGTATAGTGGGTAGGGCCATTGCCTTGCAAACAGATGACCCAGGCTCGATCTCCGGCATCCCATTCGGTCCCCCATGCACTGCCAGGAGTAATTCCTGAATGCAGAATCAGGAGTAAGCCCTGAGAATTGCTAGATGTGGCCCAAAAAACAAACAAAACAAAAATTAATAAAATCAGAGCCTGTATGATAGACTTTGTGGCCACCACATCTAAAATATCTATTATCTCTTCAATTACAGAGAAACTTGGCAATTACAGAGCTGAAGACTCTTTAGATCAGTTTATGTAAGAATGTCGGTATAGGGGCCAGAGCCATAGCACAGTGGGTAGGGCATGTGACCAACCTCGGTTAATTCCTGACATCCCTTATGGTCCCCGAGCACGGCCAGGAATAATTCCTGAGCACAGAGCCAGGAGTAATCCCTGAGCATTGCCGGGTGTGACCCTAAAAGGAAAAAAAAAGGAATGTCATTACATTAAATTATCTCATCAGCATTATTACATTAATTTCTAAGCATAGTGATTATTGAATTTTTCTTATATGTTGTATAAAAAACTCAATTGAATGAGCTCATTCCTAATGGCTTGATTTAATAAGGTAATGTTTTTGTAGAATGAATAAAAATATATTACTGTCTGAAGCCAATTTAGCTTTAATCTTAGTTTCCATGACTTTTTCATTTTTGGGGGAGCGGGAGATCTGGGGCTATGTGCCCAGCAGTGGTCAGGAGTGCTTTGGGACCGTTCCTGACGCACCTTACCTCCCAGCAGTGCTCAGGAGTGCTTCAGAACCGTTCCTGACGCACCTTAACCTCCCAGCAGTGCTCAGGGAGTGCTTCGGAACCGTTCCTGACTCACCTTACCTCCCAGCAGTGCTCAGGAGTGCTTCAGAACCGTTCCTGACGCACCTTACCTCCCAGCAGTGCTCAGGAGTGCTTCAGAACTGTTCCTGACGCACCTTAACCTCCCAGCAGTGCTCAGGAGTGCTTCAGAACCGTTCCTGACTCACCTTACCTCCCAGCAGTGCTCAGGAGTGTTTCAGAACCGTTCCTGACGCACCTTACCTCCCAGCAGTGCTCAGGAGTGCTTCGGAACTGTTCCTGACGCACCTTAACCTCCCAGCAGTGCTCAGGAGTGCTTCAGAACTGTTCCTGACGCACCTTACCTCCCAGCAGTGCTCAGGAGTGCTTCAGAACCGCTCCTGACGCACCTTACCTCCCAGCAGTGCTCAGGAGTGCTTCAGAACCGTTCCTGACGCACCTTAACCTCCCAGCAGTGCTCAGGAGTGCTTCGGAACTGTTCCTGACGCACCTTAGCCTCAGTATCTGCATCCCCTAAAGCCAGTCTTTTTTTTTTTTTTTTTTTTTTGGTTCCTGTTTGTTTCTGTTTTGGGGCTCGGGTGCCGCCTGACTCTGTGCTCGGGGGGGTCACTCCTGTGGTGCTCAGGAATAGTATATGGTGTTGGAGATTGAACCCAGGTCAGTTGTGTGCACAGAACCTTACTCACTGTTCTATCTCTGGCCCTTTGTAATCTTCCAACCCTAGATGTTCTGGGTGGAGGCTGCTGCTTCCCATGGCACTGTCCTTGTTACGGCTGGGCACTGTCAGGTACCTGTGACTAGTGCTCATTGTCTAGGACCCACAGTGCTTTGCCGCTGTACTGTTCAAAGTAATTCTGGTCCCTAGCATCCAGTTTTTTCCTCTTTGTAGGTATGTGACCAGATCAAGGCTAAACTCACCTCCTTGAAAGATGTTCCTAACCGAATTGAGTGTCCCCTCATATACCACTTGGATGTGGGAGCTATGTACCCCAACATCATTCTGACCAACCGCCTGCAGGTGAGCTAGCGTTCAGTCCCACAGTGGTGCACTCGGCTTACCCCTGGAGCTTCTCTTCAAGCCCTTCCTCTCCCACTTGCAGCCCTCGGCTATGGTAGACGAGGCAACTTGTGCTGCCTGTGACTTCAATAAACCAGGAGCAAATTGCCAGCGCAAGATGGCCTGGCAGTGGAGAGGAGAGTTCAGTGAGTGTCGCCAGGGTGGGGCTGCCCATCGGGAAGCAAGGCAGTCCCTCGGCACTCTTCTGTTTGCTCTCCCTAGTGCCTGCCAGTCGCAGTGAGTACCATCGGATCCAGCACCAGCTGGAGTCAGAGAAGTTCCCACCCCTGGTTCCAGAGGGCCCAACCCGGCCTTTCATGAGCTGTCTCGTGAGGAGCAGGCTAAATACGAGAAGAGGAGACTGGCGGGTAAGCATCCAGGCAGGACACAGCCCTGCACACAGCCTGGGCTGTGGGGCCCCGCTAAGTCTGCCAGACCACTTTCCCCATACTTCCTTGCTTTCCCTGTAGGCCAGGGAGGGTTCAGATGCCACTGTCCCATCTTGTAGTTGACCTTCCTCTGTTATAAAGGCACGCCTCATCTTTCTGATGCTTTTTGCTCCTTTGGCGCCAAAACTGAAGGTAATATTTGTAGACATGGTTTGTGTCTGCTGTGTGGATTCTCACTGCCACCTGCCCTATCCCTCAGATTATTGCCGCAAAGCCTACAAGAAGATCCATGTGACCAAGGTGGAGGAGCGCCTCACCACCATCTGCCAGAGGGAGAATTCCTTCTATGTGGACACCGCGGCGGGCCTTCCGAGATCGGGCGTCACAATTCAAAGGCCTCCACAAGGTGAGTCGGGCCCTGTGAGGAGGTGGAAACCATCTTGTTTCTGGAGCAAGAATTCTTGCTTGGCTCCACGTCGATAATCATGGCTCCCTCAAGGAGCACGTGCAGCTTTTGGCCACTGGGTTGGCACATGTTTGATCAATAAATGTGGGTATTTTATTTAATTTTTAAATTGGATCACTGTGAGATACACACACAGTTACAAAGTTGTTCATGATTGAGTTTCAGTCATACAGTGTTCCAACACCCATCCCTTCACTGGTGCAAATTTTCTTCCACCAAGTCCCAGTTTCCTCCCACCGGCACCCCTCCCCTATCTCCATCCCCACAGCCTACCTCTACAGAAGACACTTTTCCTCTCTCTGCCTCACATATACTCTGATTTTTTTTTTTTTATTTTTGGGTCACACCCGGCAATGCTCAGGGGCTACTCCTGGCTCTGCACTCAGGAACTACTCCTGGCGGTGCTCGGGGGACCATATGGGATGCCGGGATAGAACCCAGGCCGGCACAGGCCGGCTGCGCGCAAGGCAAATGCCTTACCCGCTGGGTTATCACTCCGGCCCCCTGATGTTGTTTTTGATGGGGATAGGGGATTGCACCTGGCAATGCTTGGGGAACCATATGTGGTGCCAGGAATCGAACCCAGGTTGGCACCATGCAAGGCAAGCACCCTATCCACTTAAGTATCTATCACTCATGCCCCCGATGGTTTCTGTTTTTGTTTTGCTTTAGGGTTATACCTGGTGGGCAGTGCTCAGGTACTGTTCCTGGATCAGTGCTCTGGGATCACCTGTTTTTGAGATCAGGCGTTAAGGGGCTAGCAAACTAACTGAGCTGGCCTTTTCTTGCCTTTTTGGGTCATGCCCGGCGATGCTCAGGTGTTGCTCCTGACTCTGCACTCAGGAATTACTCCTGGCTGTGCTCAGGAGACCATATGGGATACCGGGATCAAACCCAGTTTAGCCACATACAAGGCAAACGCCCTCCCTGCTGTGCTATCACTCGACCCCCGCCCTTTTTTTTATTAATGGGGATATTTGGGTTTTTGGGTCATACCTGGCAGTGTTTGAGGGTTACTCCCAGCTCTGCAATGAAGTTGCAGATGCAGTGGCAGAGCTCAGTATCACTGTATCACTGTCTTCCCGTAGATCATCGATTAGCTCGAGCCGGGCACCAGTAACATCTCCATATGTCCTGTCACATGCGAGATAGCCCAAGGGCATCTGCAGCTCCAGGAACATAAAGAGCCTCAAACCATTCCATCAGGTCATGGGAATGAGGTCTATACTTGTTACTGGTATCTGGCATATCAAATACAACACGGGTAGCTTGCCAGGCTCTGTCATGCGGGTGGAATACTCTTGTAGGCACCTCAAAATTTGAGCATTTATTGATGAAAGAAAATGAATAAATTAATTAAACAGAAAATTTTGGACCATAAGACCAACTAGCAGTTATGGAAGAACAGAGAGAAGTGAGCTGGAGAGGGATGGGATTCATTAACTGGGACAAAGGGGAAGTGCATGTTGATTCACAATGTTGCATACTTAAAACTTATGTAGTATTTGATACAAGGTTAACTCTATAAATAAATAACTTAAAAGTCCATCAGGTCCAAATTTGAAGACAGCATCCGTATTCCACCACCAATGCAGCCACTCATTCTTTTCATTCAGAAGTTACAACTCCATCCTATGTGTTTGGCAGGCATGTCTCCAACTTCTATCATTAGCTTCAAAAGTATTCTGTGCACTCTGGAATACTGGATATAGCACACTGCAGGACCCTCTCTCTGGGGCACTCGGGCTCTCTCGGCAGGTTCTCAGGCTGCTCTCCTTGGGGCATCTGTGCAGGCTCCTCTCTTCAGGGCCCTCTCTCTTCTGGAGGTCTTTGTTCAGGGCAGCACCTTGCAGGTCCTCTCCCAGGACCTCTTTTCTCAGGGCCTCTTTTCTTAGGTCCTTTCTGCTCAGGGCTTTTCTCTTAGGGACTCTTTTCTCCTCGTTTCTCTATTTATCCAAATCCCTAACTCTGCTTCCCTGTGTCACCACTTTGTCCTGTTGCCTCTGTTTCTCTGATACTCTGTGTCCGTAATCTATTTCTTTGTTTCTCTGCTGTTTGTCCTGTTGCCCTGTGAGCTGTTTACCTGTTGCCCTGCAGCCTTAGTGCTAGCCCTCGGGCTCAGTCACAAGGACTTGCAGCTCTGGAGCTGGCCCTCGGGCCTAGGTACCAGGAGCTGCTTCTTCCTGGACAGCTGCTGGCTATCTGGCCCAGGCACCAGGAGCCACTGCTCTCTCCATCCGGAAGTGGCCTGGCTGCTCTCTCCATCCAGAAGTCGCCCGGATGCTCTCTCCATCCGGAAGTCCGAGCTTCTGAAGTCTGAAGGCAGAGCTCAGTGGTCTCTACAAATAAAGTTTTTTTTTTCTTTTTTGGGGCCACACCCAGCAATGCTCAGGGGTTTCTCCTGGCTCTGCACTCAGGAATTACTCCTGGCGGTGCTCGGGGACCATATGGGATGCCGGAGATAGAACCCAGGCCGGCATGGGCCGGCCAGTGCAAGGCAAACTCCCTACCCGCTGGGCTATCGCTCCGCCCCTCTACAAATAAAGTTTTATTGGAACTAACATCTAGTAAAATCTTCCCCCCCATAGCCAAAGGTCAATCCTTGTGATACAAACCGAAACCCATATGGCTCTAGTGCCCTTTAAGTTTTGTCGAGGGGATTGCTTTTACTGTCTTGTTTAGTTGACTAAGATCAGGGAAAATGCAAAGCAACATCTTAGCTTTATTAATACTTCAAATGGTTTTATTTATTTATTTATTTATTTATTTTTATTATTCTTTATTATACCACCGTGAGACATACAATTACAAAGGTGCAATTGGTTCTTGGTAATACAGTATTCCAGTACCCATCCCTCCACCAGTACCCCATTTCCACCACCAATGTACCCCACCCCTCCCACTTACCCCCCAGGCTGCCTTAATAGCAGGTAGCCCTGCTTCCTCTCTTTCTCTATCTCTGCATCTCTCTCCCTCTTCTTTTTACACATTGTGGCTAGCCCTGCAGATATTTATTTATTTATTTATTTATTCCACCTTTTCTCCTTTTTTTTTTTCATTGAAGGATGCTCATGTGGAGTCCTGGCTCCACAGGGTTCCAAGATGCACCCTCCACCGAACCCATCTCCCATCACCAACGTCCTGTCTCCCTCCCCCCCCCCCCGAATCCCAACCACCCGGCGGGCTCTATATGTCATCTCCTTCCTCTGTATATCTCCCTCTCAGCAAACCCTCCTGCTGTTCGCAGAATGCAGTGTACCAAAAAACATCATTGTTTCACCACCCTAGTGGCCGCGCGACCTGGGCCTCGAACCGGCTTTGCTGGTCCTCTGGTCGTGGGACATTTTCCCAGCGCCTGGACAACGAAAATGGTGGCTAGTGTGGTGGACGAGTCCCATCCGGCTGCTTCCGGGACCCCCCGGAGGCGACGGGCCCACTCCCAAAGCCCATCTGCCCTCCTCGGGGTTCCATAGTCAGCTGAGGCCCGGCGCGAGCCAGGCTCCCGCCTCCCGAGCCGTCTGCAAGACTCTGGATGCCGGGCCCGTCAGCGGCTTCCTGGGCGGGAAACCGGGCTCATCACGATGGAGGGGGAAGGGGTGACCACGCCTCCGTCTGACGACTTCCCAGTGCTTCCCGCCTCTTGGAGCCGCCTACCTGGGCTCGAACCGGCTTTGCTGGTCCTCTGGTCGTGGGACATTTTCCCAGCCGTCTGGACAACGAAAATGGTGGCTAGTGTGGTGGACGAGTCCCATCTCCGGCTGCTTCCGGGACCCCCGGAGGCGACGGGCCCTATTTTTGGTTTTGAGGGTCATACCCTCCAGTGCTCAGAGACTTTTTGGCTCTGTGCTCAGGCCTAACCCTAAGCAGTGCTCAGGAGATTGTAAGTGGTGACAAGGATCAAGCCAGGGTTGACCTTGAGCAAGACAAATACTTTACCCGTACTGTCTCTCCAACCCCAAAATAGTTTTTGTTTTTTGGACCACACCTGATGATTCTCATTACTCCCTGCTCAGGGATCACTCCTGGTGATGTTGGGTGTTGAACTGAGTTGGCCATATACATGTCAAGTGCCTTAACCCTTACACTATCCAACCTATAAATGGTTTTATTCTGTTGTTATTTGGGATTTGGGGCCAAATCTGGCAGAGCTTAGGGCTTATTCCTGGTTCTGACAGGCTCAGGGATAACTCCTGGTGGGATCCGGGGGACCATGTGTGGTGCATGAGATTGAACCTGGGCCAGCACCACCTGCGCTTGCTATTGCTCTGACCCCTTCAATGGTTTGTCTGCTTTTTGGTTGTTGTGCTCAGGGGGCTCCTGGCTCTGCACTCAGGAGTTGCACCTAGTGGTATGGGGTGGGGGAGGAGGCGGCATATGAGATGCCTGGGATTGAACCTGGATTGCCATGTGCAAGGTAAACATCCTCCCTGCTTTACTTTGCCCCGCCCCTAAATCGTTTTGTTTTTAAGTTAACCAAGTCTTATTTATGCCCAGATATTTTTTTTTTTTCGCTGATGACCTCATTTGGTTTCTGCTGTGTGCATTCTTTCCATGCTACCCTCCCAGTAGACTGTCACATCACACTTTGTTTGGAGGTTCTAGCAGGGGAGCGCAGCTACTCAGATACCCCGCGACTCGAAGACCGGTCCGTCTCTATTCGGGAAGGCTGTCCTCTTCGACCGGCGCCGCAGCTTCGGGAGGGACGACATGGAGTGGTGAGGGAGGAAGGGGACACCCGCCTAGCCAGCCGAATCAACCCTGGCGATTAATGGGGTGACAGATGTCGCTTCCAGATCGCCCTCACATCCACACTTTGTGTATTTGTGTGTGAGGTTCTAGGGGTTGAACCCAGGGTCTTACAATGTAAATTTTGTTCACTATCTCTGGGCCCATATTTGACTTTGTGGTATGGGGTTAAGAGAGGGACATATGCTCTGTTTCCATTAAGCAACAAGTCCCATCTTTCCCCTCTGCCCCTGGCCCACACCCTTCACTTCTTTTTTTTTTTTTGCTTTTTGGGTCACACCCGGCGATGCTCAGGGGTTACTCCTGGCTCTGCACTCAGGAATTACTCCTGGCAGTGCTCGGGGGACCATATGGGATGCCGGGATCGAACCCAGGCCGGCATGGGCCGGCCGCGTGCAAGGCAAACGCCCTACCCGCTGGGCTATCGCCTCCGCCCACCCTTCACTTCTTTATGAAGGTGACCCCTCTAGGAACCTCATATGAGTGTAATCAGCTTAGTACTGTTCTGAGCATCAGTTTAGCACCTAGTCTGGTCACATACCCTTCACTACCATAAAGCTGACAAGGGACAGACCTTATCCTTCAAGGTGAGCAGGGCCGTGGATTTAAATAAGTAAACACAGTTATGTAGCCCCCATTGAGAAGAATGGAATATCATCTTGACTTAGGTTTGTTGAGTCGGTTTCAGAATCTTGGTACAGTATCTGAGGGACCAGAGGGTGGTTCATAAATGTTGGCTGATGGATGAACTGGTGTCCTAGGATGTTGCTGCTAAGGATGTGGACTTTGCTATCTGCCTGTCAGTATTCCTGGGTTCTGTAGTTTGAGAAAGTCCATAACTCTGCTTGAGTGCTAGCAGTCAAAGTAAGGAGTAACAGAATGAAGAGTATTTAGGATTCTGTGATTCAGTAAAACCCCTGTAGTGCTGGTCTTCAGATGTGAATTCCATGCTTCTGATAGCCGTCAGATTTTTTTTGGTCTAGGTTGTTTTTTTTTTTGTTTTGTTTTGTTTTTTTTTTGGGTCACACCCGGCGATGCTCAGGGGTTACTCCTGGCTCTACACTCAGGAATTATTCCTGGCAGAGCTCGGGGGACCATATGGGATGCCGGGGATCGAACCCAGGCCGGCACAGGCCAGCTGTGTGCAAGGCAAACGCCCTACCCACTGGACTATCGCTCAGGCCCCCAATAAATGTGTATTTTTGTTTTTTGGGGGGTTTTTTTTGCTTTTTTTGGCGTCACACCTGGCAATGCTCAGGGGTTACTCCTGGCTCTGCACTCAGGAATTACTCCTGGCGGTTCTCGGGCGACCATGTGGGATGCCAGGGATTGAACCCGGGCGGCACTGGCTGGCCGCTGCAAGGCAAACACCCTACCTGTAGCTGGGCTATCGCTCTGGCAGGTCTGGTTTTCTTGTTGGGCGGCCATACCCAACAGTGCTAAGGGCTTACTCCTGGCTTTGTCCTCAGGGACCACTCCTGTCAGGCCTCAGGGAAACATAGGTTGTGCTAGGGATTAAACCAGAGACAGTCGTGTACATGGCAAGCACCTTATTCCCTGAGCTGTCACTCTGGCTTTGTACTGTTTGTTCAAGTGTTCTAGAGATTTGAATATTTTCACAATATTTAAACCTGTGCATTGACTGTCATCTGCGAAGCAGAAGAATCTGCCTAATGTGTGTTGGTGTGGTTCTCAGGTGTGGAAGAAGAAACTCTCAGCAGCAGTGGAGGTGGGCGATGCAGCCGAGGTGAAGCGCTGCAAAAACATGGAAATCTTGTACGACTCACTGCAGCTAGCACACAAGTGCATCCTCAACTCTTTCTACGGTTACGTCATGCGCAAAGGGTGCGGCTTGGGTGCCAGGGGCCTGGCATGTGACTTGAGGAGGGACCCCAGAGACAAGTCAGGTGCCTGTAGATGCTCCCAGGACAATGGAGAACCAGTGTAGGTGGGAGGCCCAGCAACCGGGCACACTGACTTACAGGGCCTGGACATCAGAAGGAACTGGGCCTGCAAGGTCCGTTCCTCTGAATGCTGTGAGCTGGCATCAGATTCGGTGGTTCATGATTTAGTGAATGTTGTTTCCTCAAAGAAATGAACCAGTCAGGGCAGTTTTTTGCCAAGCAGTAATGTGACAGAGGATGGGGTGGACACTGTCTGAGCAGTGAGGAAAGTCAGGAATGGGGCCTCCTGGAGCCACAGTGGAAGCAGGATGGGACCTGGGTTGTGTGTCCACTGGAGAAAGGGTCGGGTGAGTGGGTCTTGGTAGAGTAGTTCAGTGTGTGGAAGTAAAAGGTAGGCCTGTCACCACTGGGAGGAGGGGTGCAACAAGGATCAGCATTAGCTCTTGAGAAAAGAATGCTGGTGATTGGCTTTCAGGAATTTGTTTTGTTTTGTGTTTAATTTTTTTGAAGGGCTCTCCCAGCAATATTTAGGCCCGGTCCTTGGACCCAGCCATATTCAAACCTAGTGATTAGGCCTGGGGGGTCTTGGTGGAAGTGAGGGCCATACCTAGCAATCTTTGGGAGCCCCCAGGGCTGTACCCAGCGGTGATGGCAAGGAACATGTACCAGGGATTGAATCTAGTCCCTTTTTTTTCTTTGCTTTTTGGGTCACACCTAATAATGCCCAGGGGTTACTCCTGGCAATGCTCGGGGACCATATGGGGTGCCAGTGATCGAACCTGGGTACGCCGCATGCAAGGCAAACGCCCTCCCTGCTGTGCTGTTGCTCTGGCCCCTGAGCCTAGGGAGGGTCTTCCACATGCTAGACATGTGCTTTCCCACTTGAGCCTCATTCTTAACCTCTATTTCATTTTACTGGTGGGTGGAGGCAGATTTTGAGGGAACTAGTTCCCAGGGTAGGAGGAGCTGGCAGGAATAGTCCCGGAGTTGGGAAGAATTGTTTTCCCCAAAGAACTGAAAGGTACAGGAGGCGTGAAAGGGTGCTGGGAGAAAGCAACCTCTAGTATTAGCAGTGCTGGTGAAACTGCATCCCTCCAAACCTTCGGAGATGACCTCTGAAACAGGAACAGAGAGCTGTCAGGACAGTTAAATTCTGTCTCAGTCCTCCTGCCCCACATCACCCTTCTCTCCCCAATCCTCCTTTCCCCAATGCTCCCCTGGAGGAAGCCTTGGGCAGCCCTTTGTCCCTGCCAGACCGTGACTGTCCTTCCAGGGCCCGCTGGTACTCCATGGAGATGGCCGGCATCGTCTGCTTCACAGGCGCCAACATCATCACCCAGGCCCGGAGCTGATTGAACAGATCGGGTGAGCTCTGGGTTTCTCCAGCAGTTGGTCTAAGGTTGGCATGATGCCCTTGAGTAATGTAGGGAGAGTCAGCAGTGGCAAGAACCAGGCTGGCATAGAAGTTAGAAATTCATGACGATTTTGTGGGCTAAGGGTGAGGTGGGGTCTTGACTGCCCAGATAGAAAGCTGCATTCTTGCTCAATGTAGGCCACAGTACAGAATTCATGGAGCTTCTTTTCTGTGTCTCTGAAGGAGGCCTTTGGAACTAGATACAGATGGTATATGGTGCGCCCTGCCCAATAGCTTCCCTGAAAACTTTGTCATCAAGACTACTAGCATGAAAAACCGAAGGTGACCATCTCCTACCCTGGTGCCATGTTAAATATCATGGTCAAGGTGAGCCTACAAACCTAACCAGGGGCTGCTGTCCAGGCCTGGTCTTAATACTGTTACTCTGATAGGGATTTGGGAAGTTGTCTGAATTTGTTCTCACTCTGTTGTACTCACCGTCCTAACTTAGGATAACTTGACCTTCACTGCTCAGTTTTTCTATACCCTGATGTAGTACGGAAGATGTGCTGAGGGGTCAGAGTGATAATACAGCGGGTAGGGTGTTTGCCTTGCATGCGGCCAACCAGTATTCCTTCCCTGGCATCCCATATGGTCCCCAAGCATCACCGGTGTGACCCAGAAAGCCAAAAAAGAAGAAAAATGTGCTGTTATACAAGTGAGTCTTTTTCCCTTCACGTGGCACCATATGTTTTGCCTTTTAACATTTTAAAAGGCTATTTAAAATTATTACTTAAAATTAATTTGAAGTAATTTACAAACATTTTCCTCATAATTATTATGCACATTTCATTTGAATTTTTTGGTGTGGTTTTGGTTGGGTTTGGTTTTTGGGGACGCACCTAGTGGTGCTCATGGCTGGGAACCATACCAGGTGCCAGGGATCTAATACAGATTGGCTCTGAGCCAGGTAAACACTCTAAACACTGTACTCTAGCCTCAGGGGGTTCGGTTTTGTCCCTGGCTGTGCTCAGAGGTTGCTCTTAGCTCAGTTCTTGGGAGGTTGCTCCCTTAAGGTGCTGAGAGACCACACCTGACTGTGGTCAGGGCTTACTCCTGGCTCTGTGCTCAAGGATCACTCCTGACAGGGCTTGGGGCACCATATATTGTGTCTTTACAAATGCAGTTGTGTGGGTTCTGGCATATTGGCCATTCTGAACAACCCGAGTAGCTCTGTCAACTCAGTTTCCTGGTGCTGCTCTTCGGTTAACTCCACTTCCCACTTCCAGGTACTGGCTGCTCCAGTGTGTTATTGGTGCTATAAAAGGCAATGGAGGGGCCAGAGCGATATCCCAGTGGGTAGGGCTTGCACGTGGCCTTGCACACGGCCGGCTTGTGCCAACTTCGGGTTCGATCCCCAGCATCCCATATGGTTCCCTGAGTACTGCCAGGAGTAATTCCTGAGTGCAGAGCCAGGAGAAACCCCTGAGCATTGCCAGGTGTGACCCCAAAAAAGAAAAAAAAATCATTATGTAGAAAGGGATAGTACAGTGGGTAGGAATCTTGCCTGCCTGCAATGGGGTATGTAACCCTTGGATATTGCAGAACTTTCTTTGGTTCCTTTGTTTTGGCTACGTATTAAAACTTGTAATAAAAAATGTCTTTTTCTTTCAAACCCAAGGACATAAACATGTGCAACAGGCATTCTTCCTTCTATACAGTGACATCCAAGTACAAAAGAGCTCCTCTTTGCTAACTACTCACTCTTTGGAGAACAGGTGGTTACGTCTAGGATTGTGAGCAAAGATCATCCCTCCTCACAATCTTGCTTTGCAGGAAGGCTTCACCAACCATCAGTACCAGGAGCTGACAGAACCCTTCTCACTCACCTATATCACTCGCTCAGAAAACAGCATCTTTTTTGAGGTTGACGGGCCCTACCTTGCCATGATTCTTCCAGCTTCCAAGGAAGAAGGCAAGAAACTGAAGAAGAGGTAGGGATTCATTGTCTGGTGCTTGGGAAAGGAGATGATAAATTAGATTAGATTAAAGCCCCAGTCCAGGGAATGCGCCAGGAGCCAAGATGGAACAGACCTTCTGGTTCTTTTCTTTTGGCCTCTGTTCAGTTTGGGAAGTTGTCATCACTGTCGCCTGTATATCTATTCTCCACTTGTCAAGATGTGGTTCTGAGGGCTGCAGACCCCTCACAATTTCTGCTGAAGTCACATTCTCAGGTCTAGAACTGTCTGCTCCTGAGGTTGGAGAGAAGAGGGGGCTGAGACTTGTAGGAGCAACCAGAAGTAAATTCCTCCGTCATCTTGCTTATCTGTGTCCAGGTATGCTGTATTCAATGAAGATGGTTCCTGGCAGAGCTGAAGGGCTTTGAGGTTAAACGCCGTGGGGAGCTGCAGCTAATTAAAATCTTCCAGTCCTCAGTGTTTGAGGCCTTCCTCAAGGGCAGCACTCTAGAGGAAGTGTATGGCTCTGTAGCCAAGGTGGCTGACTACTGGCTGGACGTGCTATACAGCAAGGTAAAAGCATGTGACAGATAAAATTAGCACCAATTCGACAGAAATCCTGACTTCGGTAGTGAACAGTCACATCCGTTATCACCAATAATCACATCAAAATCACACCCAGCAGTGCTCACGGCCTGCCTAGTCTTATCTCTGCTTAGGGATCACTTCTGTTGAGAATGGGAGACCATCCGGCATGAAAGACTACCTGTTACACTATCTCTCTGGCCCTTCACATCAATGTTTTTGATTTTTTTTTTTTTTTTTTTTTTGCTTTTTTGGGTCACACCGGCAATGCTCAGGGGTTACTCCTGGCTCTGCACTCAGGAATCACTCCTGGCGGTGCTCGGGGACCATATGGGATGCCGGGGATCGAACCCGGGCCGGCATGAGCCGGCCGCGTGCAAGGCAAACGCCCTACCCGCTGGGCTATCGCTCCGCCCCTGATTTTTTTTTTAAACCCAAGGACTTAAACATGTGTAACAGGCATTCTGCCACTGAGTCACACCCTTAGCTCTGATTTCTTTGATGGATCACACCCAACAGTGTTCAGGAACTGCTCTCCATTTGGTACTAAGAGGTCAATCTAGAAGTACTAAGGAGAGTGTGAAATACCAGATATCTTACTCCTGTGTATACAGAGCATGCGCTTTCAGCTTACTGAGCTTTCTCTACATCTCTAGAAGAGGGGCCACATATTGTAATCAGGGCTTATTCCTGGCTCTGCACTTACAGATCATATACAAACATGTTCATGATTGGGTTTCAGTCATATAGTGTTCCAGCACCCTCCCTCCACCAGTGCACATTTCTACCATCAGAGTCCCCAGATTCCATCCCCCACCCCAGACTGCCTCTATAGCAAGTACTTAGGCACCTCTCTCTCTCTCTCTCTCTCTCTCTCTCTCTCTCTCTCTCTCATTATGGCTTGCATTTAGGGATCATATTCACAGTACCTAACTGGGGCCAGAGCAATAGTACAGCGGGTAGGACGTTTGCTAGTAGGAAACTTTCTGGTGAGTGGACTACTGGAATACTCCAGGACCTTTATTGTGACTGCTTTGTTTTGTCAGCTATTGCGCCTTAGTGTGCCGTTTTATTCAGTACAAGTTAACTACTAGTGGGAAGAAGTTAAAGAATGCCCTAAATTAAGCAGAGGTTGTTGGACAGGACAGAGCAGAGGACTGTAGTGGCGATCAATGGTGGGAGGTCAGGAGAAGAGAAACTGCAGGGACCGGAGCGATAGTACAGTGGAGAGGGCGCTTGCCCTGAATGCAGCCATCCCAGGTTCTATTCCCGGCATCCCATATGGTCCCCAAGAACCACCAGGGATAATTCCTGAGTGCAGAGCCACGAGTCACCTGAACATTGCTGGGTGTGACCCAAAAAAGCAAAAGAAAAGAGGAACTACAGCCCTTGCAGCCCTTGTTGTGAAGTACTAGACAACTTGTTGCCTCTCTCCTTCAGTTATTCCACCCTCTCTGGGAGCCAGGCTTTTTCTCTCTCCCCTTAAGTTTTTCCTTTCTCCACAGTTTTATTTTAGGGTAAATCAGGTTTTTTGTTATATATTTTCTTTTTTTAACGACTTGAAGTTTGGGGCTAGAGTGATAACACAGCTTGGAAGGCGTTTACCTTGCATGCGACCGACCTGAGTTCGAGCCTCAGCATCCCATATGGTCCCCGAGCACCACCAGGAGTAATTCCTGAGTGCAGAGCTAGGAGTAACCCCTGAGCACTGCTGGGTGTGACCTAAAAAGCAAAAAAAAAATTTTTAATTTAAAAAAAAAATGAAGACTTGAGGTTTATTTTATTTATTTGATCACTTGACATCCCGCTTCATCAATTTCCTCGAGCGGGTACCAGTAACATTTCTATTTGACTTTATCACTTGCCAGTATAGCCCAGGGGCATCTGGTTGCTTCAGGAATATGAAGAGCCTCAAACCATTCACTCAGGGTCTTGAAGAAGTCTGACCATTTTGTAGGTGGGCTACCACGTGATCTTTTGGCGTCCCATGGGATCCAGTCGGTAACAGCTCTAGTCCAGCTCTAGTTCAGCAGTTTATTTATTTATAAATAAATAAATTCATTTATCTTTTGCTTTTTGGATCACACCTGGCAATGCTCAGTGGTAACTTCTGGCTCTGCACTCAGGAATTACTCCTGGTGGTGCTCAGGGGACCATACGGGATGACGGGGATTGAAAGAGTTGGCTACATGCAAGGAAAACTGCCTCCCTGCTGTGTTATTGCTCCAGCCCCTCTCATATATTTTCATTTGTTTACAGCTTTTCTTGGGAGTGCTTATAGTCTTTGTTTCTGAACCATGGGCTTGGCAGTATTAAAGAATCACGAGAGCCATTCATAGCAGTACTGGGCATGTACGTGGTGCCCAGTATTAAACCTGGGGCTTTGCTGTACACACAAAGCATGTTCTCTAACCCTTGAGTTACATCTCTGGTCCCTAAGCTTATAGTTTAATAAACATTTTATTAATAGTTTCTACACATTTTAATGAAATAAAAGCTAAAGTTTTGTTGGATTTCTGGTATTGCTCTACATTGGGATGAAAGAGGATTTTTAGGATTCATGGAGAACACATTGCTAGGCTCAGTAAATCAAGCAGGGGAAATGGGATCCTGTGAGAGGTGAGCCTCAGCGAGGCGTGCGTCTGTGTCTCTAGGCGGCTAATATGCCTGATTCTGAGCTGTTCGAGCTGATCTCTGAGAACCGCTCCATGTCACGGAAGCTGGAAGACTACGGGGAGCAAAAGTCCACATCCATTAGCACAGCCAGACGACTGGCTGAGTTCCTGGGCGATCAGATGGTGAAGGACGCAGGGCTGAGCTGCCGCTACATCATCTCTCGGAAGCCTGAAGGGTCTCCAGTTACAGAGAGAGGTGGGTGAGAGGCTCAAGGGAGGGTCCTCAGGGCCCTGCAAACTACAGCTAAAGTGCTGGGCGCACAAGAGAGCGGGTAAGGCACTCGCCTAGCACACAGCCAGCCTGGTTCATTCCCAGCACCCATGGTTCCTTGAGCCCTGCTAGAGTGATCCCGAGCTCACAGCCAGTTTGTTTCTAGTACCACATATAGCCCCCAAACACCACCAGGAATGACCCCGAGCATCATCGGCTGTTCCCCCTACCCCACCCCCATACGAAAAGATGATGGGGGAAAATGATGATTTATCCATTAATGCAAAATGGAATACTGCTATTATAAAAGGGGAAGCAGGGCTGGAGTGGCAATACCGCAGGGAGGACTTTGTCTTACACGCAGCTGACCTGGGTTCGATCCCCAACATCCCATGTGGTCCTCTAGGAGTATTCCTGATGCAGAGACAGTAGTGTCTCCTGAGTGTTGCTGGGTATGACTCAAAGAAATTGAAAAAAAAACACCACATGAACAAACTGTAGCACCCCCCAGCTTGTTCTGTAGCAACCCAGCAATGCTCATGGTTGCTCCTGGCTCTCCACTTAGGAGTTATTCCTGGAGGTGCTCTGGGGACCATATGGGATGCCAGGGATCAAACCTGGTCTGCTGCGCACAGGGCAAATGCCCTACGTACTGTACTATGGCCCCGGTCCCAATCACCCCCAATTATACCTGAAGCTACTACGACCCTTTCTTGCCTTTGGGGCTGGGAGTGTTATCACTTCTATGGAAAAACTGCTCTGTGTCCTCAGTTCTGTGGAGAACATTTGTAGCCTGATGAACACTGGCGAGGTGGGAAAGTATTGTCTTTGTGAGTTGTGTGTTCCCTTCTTCACCAGGGCCATCCCATTAGCCATTTTCCAGGCAGAGCCTACAGTAAGGAAGCACTTTCTCCGGAAATGGCTTAAGAGTTCTTCCCTTCAAGATTTCGACATTCGAACAGTGAGTAATGTTTTTTCTATTCTCAGAAGTTAAGTAGAATACTAGATATTAGGGCACATCTGCAGTCTTTGTGTTTGGGGTTTTGTTGGGGTGGGGGTCACCCCGGCTCTGCACTCAGGAATTACTCCTGGCAGTGCTCGGGGACCATAGGGATGCTGGGGATCAAACCCAGGTCGGCCATGTGCAAGGCAAATGCCCTCCCTGCTGTGCTGCCACTCCGGCTCCTGCAGTCTTTACTTCTGACTTCTCTTTTCTGACATGTAGGAACTGAAGTCTTAGGTACCTACAGCAAAACAGTAGAACAATAATAAAATGCAGGGGCTGGAGTGATGGTCCAGTGGGAAGGGCTTTTGCCTTGCATGCAGCCGACCCAGGTTCAATCCCCGGCATCCCATATGGTCCCCTGAGCGAAGAGCCAGAAGTAACCTCTGAGCATCGCGGGTGTGACCAAAAAAAAAAAATGCAGGGGCCGGAGCGATAGCCCAGCAGGTAGGGCGTTTGCCTTGCACACAGCCTGCCTGTGCTGGCCTGGGTTCGATCCCGGCATTCCATATGGTCCCCGAGCACCGCCAGGAGTAATTCCTGAGTGCAGAGACAGGAGTAACCCCTGAGCATTGCCGGGTGTGACGCAAAAAAAAAAAAAAAAAAAATGCAAAGCCAGAGAGTGGTGTAACTCAATACCTGGCACCAGAAAAAAGTAAAGAAGAAAAGCCAAATAAAGGGGCCGAAGTGATAGCACGGCGGGTAGGGCATTTGCCTTGCATGCAATCTACCTGGGTTCGATCCCCGGCATCCCATATGGACCCCAGTCTCTGCCAGGAGTAATTCCTGAAGGAAGAGCCAGGAGTAACCCCCTGAGCGTCACCAGGTGTGACTCCCAAATAAAAAGGAAAAAAAGCCAAATGTAGTTAGACTTGATTGTCCTCGACATGATTAAGAGAACTCCTTGGGGCCGGAGCGATAGCCCAGCCGGGTAGGGGGTTTGCCTTGCACGCGGCCGGCCTGTGCCTGCCTAGCTTGATCCCGGCACCCCATATGGTCCCCGAGCACCGCCAGGAGTGATTCCTGAGTACAGAGCCAGGAATAACCCTGAGCATCGCCGGGTGTGACAAAACCAAAAAAAAAAAAAAAAAAAGAGAACTCCTGTACTCATAACTGATTCTGCTTCAATTTTTGTCCTGACTTGACCACCTTCTGACTCTCTGTTCTAGGGAATAATGATTTCAGCTCTCACCTTGGTTTATTCGTCTATGAAATGGGCACTTTTTGTGTGTGGGAAGGGCGTGGGGGACAACATCCGGCAATACTCAGAGATTACTCCTTTCTCTGCATTCAGGAATTATTCCTGGTGCTGTTCAAAGGACCATTTGGGATACCGGGGATCAAACCTGGGTGTCAGCCGCGTGCAAGGAAAAAAAAACCCTGCCCACTGTACTATTGCTCCAGCCCCCAAATTGGCATCTTTCATCATAGGATTTCTTTCTTTTTTTTTTTCTTTTTTGGGTCACACCCGGCAATGCTCAGGGGTTACTCCTGGCTCTGCGCTCAGGGGTTACTCCTGGCGGTGCTCGGGGACCATATGGGGATGCCGGGATCGACCCGGCCGGCATAGGCGGCGGCGTGCAAGGCAAATGCCCTACCCGCTGGGCTATCGCTCTGGCCCCTCATCATAGGATTTCTAAGAAGAGTAGATAAAGGAAACTTTGGCATGTCCTTCAGTATGGGAAACGTTTAGCAGATGGTCTGCTGCTCATAGCTTTTATAGCCTGTTTCCTGTACACACAGATTCTGGATTGGGATTACTACATTGAGCGGCTGGGAAGTGCCATCCAGAAGATCATCACCATCCCTGCAGCGCTGCAGCAGGTGAAACTGGGTCTTGTGAGGCTTAAAATTACAGAAATGTGGGCCTGCCTGGCTTGAGTCAGGAGTCAGTTGAGTGATCAGTATTCTCTTCTTGTAGGTGAAGAATCCTGTGCCCCCGTGTCAGACACCCTGACTGGCTACACAAGAAACTGCTGGAGAAGAACGACATTTACAAGCAGAAGAAGATCAGTGAGCTCTTTGTCCTTGAAGGCAAGAGACAGGTAATGGATGGGCTTGACCTGTGGGGGAGAGTGATGGTCTCGGGACTCTGCAGGTTCCTAGGCACACAGAGCTCCACTGTGCTTGATACTCTCTCTAAGTGTGTGGGTGCTTTCGTTCAAAAGTCCAGAATGTTTATATTTTTCTTCTAAAAATGAACACGGGGCCGGAGAAATAGTTCAGCAGATAGGGTGTGGCTGACCCAGGTTTGATCCCCGGCATTCCATACATCCCAGATAGTTCCCCAAGCACCACCACCAGCAGTTCCTAAGTGCAGAGACAAACCCCTGAGCATCACTACATATGACCCAAAAGCCAAAACAAATAAACTTTAAAAGTACACCTTGAGGGCCGGAGCGATAGCCCAGCAGGTAGGGCGCCTGCCTTTGCTAGCGGCCGGCTTATGCCGCCCGGGTTCGATCCCCCGGCATCCCATATGGTCCCGAGCACCGCCAGGAGTGATTCCTGAGTGCAGAGCCAGGAGTAACCCCTGAGCGTCGCGGGTGTGGCTAAAAAAAAAAAAAAAAAAAAAAAAAGTACACCTTGACGCTTTACCCTTTAATATCTCTTCTTTAGTAATGGGAAATACAATTGTGAGTCTTCTGTTTTAGGGGAAGAACGGTTGTTCCTCTAAACATAGGGTGTTTGAGTAGACTTGGTGACTTGGAATGGATCACTGTACGTTGAGCTTCAGTCTTACAAATTATAAAATAGTACAACGGCTATGGTGCTTGCCTTGTATGCAGCTGGCCCAGGGATCATATGGGGCCTGTCATAGCTAGTATCAAAAAAAAGTTTTGTTTTGTGTTTTTGCTCACTCGGAGATGCTCAGGGGTTTACTCCTCACAGTGCTCAGGAGACTTTACAGGATGCTGGGGATCGAGCTCAGGTCAGGTATGAAAGACAGACATCCTATCTGCTGTACTATCATCCCAGCCCCGCAAGAAAGTACATGCTTTATATGTATAAAACCTTTTTGTGGGGAGTGTCTGAGTTCCCTAGGGTCCCCTGGTGTGTTTGGGGCAGGTGACTGTAGTCGTCCTGTCCCCCCCACACCCCCAAAAAGACAGGGAAATGGGACCACAGATTTGCTGGTAATTAGTGGCAGTTTAATTCCGTTGAACCCAGCTAATTATAAAGAAGAGAATGAAGGGTTTGGGTTAGCAATAGATAGGTGTGGTTGAACTTCACATAAAGAATGAACAGATGTAAAGCCCCTTTCTTCAGGGGACAGTCTTCAAGGTGGAAATCCATCTAGGGGTTACAACACTTTAGAGTCCTTCTAGACCTGCCCAAGAGCAGGGTTCCATCTAGAGGCTACAGCACTTGGAGGGAGGGAGGGAGGGAGTGACGGTACTCTGGGGACCATATGGCATGCCAGGGACTGAACCCAGGTCACTGCGTACAAGACAAATGCCCTCTCCACTGTAGTATTGATCCAGCCCTAAAGGGCTATGGCACTTTAGATTCCTTCTAGATCTGCCCAAACATGGAATTCCATCTAGGGGCACATTGCTTTCTCATTTCCTTTACTGGTAGCCTGTTTCAGTATACAATTAAGACCTCATTCCCATATTAAATTTACTTCTTAATATTTCTAATCTTTTTTTTTCTTTTTTGGGTCACACCTGGCAATGTTCAGGGGCTTCACCTGGCTCTGCACTCAGCAATCACTCCTGGAGGTGCTCGGAGGACCATATGGGATGCCGGGGATCGAACCCGGGCCGGCATGGGCCGGCCGCTGCAAGGCAAACACCCTACCCACTGGACTATCGCTCTGGCCCCCTATATTTCTAATCATTTTATATAAACACAGTAAGAGATAAATATTTTTTATTTATACCCTGGATTAAGCTTAACTTGTCGGGTTACCACTGGGTGCCCCAACAGAATCTGGGAGCAAGTACTGGAGATCCCCTTCTGCCCCGGGGGATTGGTGGCCAGCGTGAGAATCCAGCAAAGTTTCAAAAGGCTTTACTCACACTTGTTCTAGTATACAATCCAGTAACAGGAAAACCCCAGATTTTAGGTTCCTAGCTGGGATCCGAACTTATGTAGGTTTAGAATCCTAGGCCAATATGACCACAACCCCGTTTTAAGACCCAGCATGGAAGAGAATGGAGAGGAGGCAGAGAGCAGGCAGAGAGTGAGGAGGAAGAAGGGGAGAATAGGCTGGGAAGAAAGCAAGCTACAGGGGCTGGAGTGATAGCCCAGTGGGTAGGGCGTTTGCCTTGCACGCGGCCGGCCTGTGCCGCCCAGGTTCGATCCCCAGCATCCCATATGGTCCCCGAGCACTGCCAGGAGTGATTCCCTGAGTGCAGAGCCAGGAGTAACCCCTGAGCATCGCAGGGTGTGACTCAAAAAAGCAAAAAAAAAGAAGAAGAAAGAAAGAAAGCTACAGCTTTTGTAACTTTTCAGCCCAGACCGCCCATATCAGTGGAAAGCAGGGTCAATCCCCCTCAGGTAACTTCTCCCAGGACCTCATTTAGTCCCATTGAAATGGTGATATCACCCCAGCCTAGGCTGCAGCCCTTCCCTTGGTTTTCCAACAGGTCCTGTGTAGATGAGGGAAGGGCATGTATCTATGCCAATGGATATTCTACAGCCAGGTATATATTTCTCTAGCCTTCACAAGATTCTCAGCTTTACTTCATAGTTGTTTTATGTATTAGCCTTTAGACTTATTAAAGAGCCTTGCTTGCTTGCTCGCTTGCTTGCTTGCTTGCTTGCTGCATTTCTCTCTGGTCTTAATTACGTAGAGATCCAAGCCAGGCAAATATACTGGTAAGATCTGTCTAGTCCCACAATGATCGTGGTAGCACAAGAGAAAATATTTATACCAGGGGCCGGAGCGATAGCACAGAGGGTAGGGTGTTTGCCTTGCATGTAGCCAACTCGGGTTTGATCCCCAGCATCCCATATGGTCCCCGAGCACTGCCAGGAGGTAATTCCTGAGCGAAGAGCCAGGAGTAACCCCTGAGCAATGCCAGGTGTGACCCAAAAAGCCAAAAAAAAAAAAATGAAAAAAGAAAATATTTATACCAGTTAACATAGAATACATGGTAAGATATACTGCCACTTAAAGTCACAGATTAAAACTGTTTTCTTGCCCCTTATCTACAAAGTGGCCTGCAGGAGGTAACTCCAGGCAAGATGCAAAGGCTCTGGGCAACAGTGTACTGCAACATTAGTCATTTTGTATAAACACAGTAAGAGATTAAGACTTTTATGTACACCCTGAATTGGTCTCTCTGAATTCCTGGCAAAGGGTGGCTTTTCTTAGGAACATCTCACCATATTTCTTTTGCTTTTTTTTTTTAATTAATTAATTTATTTATTTATTTATTTGCTTTTTTGGGTCACACCCGGCAATGCTCAGGGGTTTCTCCTGGCTCTGCACTCAGGAATTACTCCTGGCGGTGCTCGGGGACCATATGGGATGCCGGGATCGAACCCGGGCCGGCACAGGCCGACCAGTGCAAGGCAGGCGCCCTACCTGCTGGGCTATCGCTCCGGCCCTTCTTTTGCTTTTTTTGGGGAGGGTCACAACCAGCAATGCTCAGGGGTTACTCCTGGTGGTGCCCGGGGGACCATGTGGGATGGTGGGGAGATCGAACCTGGGTTGGCCACATGCAAGGCAAATGCCCTACCTACTGTGCTATCGCTCGGGCCCCATCTCACTATACTTCACAGACTATGGTCCTCAGGCCAAATTTTTCCTAAGCTCAACAGGGTCCTTAACTAGTTGTTTATTTTTAGTTTATGACAGAGTTTGTTCCATGTCAGTGCTCTTAACTCACTGTACTTTTTTGGCACTTAGGTTGTCCCTTGTTGAAGCCAGGTTCACTTACAGCTTGCCCTGGGTCCATCCAAGTCCCCTGGGAAGGTCCACCTTCTGGGAAAGGAACTAAGGTCACTCCAAGGGCAGCTGAGGTTTAAGTCATAAATATGACAGATGCTCAGGAGTCAGTATGTCACTTAACTCCTACATTACAAAAAAGCATAGCATTAACTATCTTCCTGTATTTATACTAAAAAAAGGACATTGCTCTAACATAAAAATAAGATTGAAAATTACTAACCTGTTAGAGCTTGCAGGTGAAGCAGACACATCAATAAAACAAAAACAACCAAAGAGGAAAATTCTTCTTGTTTTATAGCTGAGTACAGAGGCAGGAGTAACCCCTGAGCATTGCCGAGTGTTAATTCTTCTTGTTTTATAGTTGTTTTAGAATTGATTTTTTTTTCCTGCTTTTTGGGTCACACCCGGCGATGCTCAGGGTTACTCCTGACTCTGCACTCAGAGATTACTCCTGACACTGCTTGGGGAACCATATGGGATGCCCAGGATCAAAGCCAGGTTAGCTGCATGCAAGGCAAATGCCCTCCTGCTTTGCTATCCTCCCTGCTTTGCTATTACTCTGGCCCCAAGAAGTGAATCTTTCGTGGCGTGTTCTACGTTATTTTTTATTTTGCTTTTTTTTTTTTTTTTTTTTTTGGTCACACCTGGCAATGCTCAGGGATTTCTCCTTGCTCTGCACTCAGGAATTACTCCTGGCGGTTCTCAGGGGACCATATGGGATGCTGGGGATCGAACCCAGGCCTGCAGAGGCCGGCCGCGTGCAAGGCAACGCCCTACCCACTGGGCTATTGCTCCGGCCCCTCGTGACCGCGTTCTAGCCCTGGCCCGCCACCCCATCAGAGCCTCGTAACAAGCCAGACGACCCCCCTCACTCCATGAGGGCCTCCATTTTCCACATCCAGACTTCCCCCTCGTCAGAACTCCACCCAGCAGACTAGCCTATCACAGTCCTCCTCGTGTGGCTGATTTGGGCCGTGCGGTTCATCAATAAATGCTGGATTTAGAGATGACTACAAGAATATGCTACCCACACGGCAGAGCCTGGCAAGCTACCCGTGTCGTATTTACCAGTAACAGTTATAGACCTCATTCCCATGACCTGATGGAATGGTTTGAGGCTCTTTATGTTCCTGGAGCAAGCAGGTGCCCTTGGGCTGTACTTGCATGAGACAGGACATATGGAGATGTTACTGGTGCCCGCTCGAGCAAATCGATGATGAACGGGAAGACCGTGATACAGTGATTTATAGTTGCATAGTGAACTCCATTGTGAATCCAATATATATCATAATTTTTATCCATTCACCTGTGGTTGGACCTTTGGGTTGTTTCTGTATTTTGGCTCTTGTACTTAGTGGGAGCACTCACTTTCATTATGAAAAGAAAGCTCTGGAGCAAGCATGGAAAAATGTGTGTATTCACTTCATGCTGGCTGGACTTAAATGCTGTTTCCTCTTTGACATTTTTACTGTTAAAAGTTATAAATTGAGGGGCCAGAGCGATAGCACAGCTGGAGAGCATTTGCCTTGCCCGTGGTCAACCCAGTTTCGATCCTGAGCATCCTATATGGTCCCCCAGCACTACCAGGAGGAATTCCTGAGTGCAGAGGCAGGAGTAACCCCTGAGCATTGCCAGGTGTGACCCAAAAAGAAAAAAAAAGTTATAAATGGATCTGGAAGCCAAAATTCTTGGGTATAGATACTTCATCTCAAGCTAAGGCTGCACTTCTGGAAACTGTTTGTGGAGTGCTATCCTGTTATCTCAGTGTTTGGACCTTTGCAGGTGGGCACAGTTCGGGCTGTGGAAAGCCCGCCTGATATGGAGGACTTGGGCCAGGCAAAGTCACCTCATCCAGCAGTTCCCATTGCTACAAAGAGGAAGCGTGTCCTGTGGGAGAGCCAGGGAGAGTCACAGGACCTAGAACTAACCGTCCCCTGGCGAGAAATCTTGGGGCAGCCCCTGCTCTTGGAACCACCCAGGTAAGATGTTCTGGTGCCTCTTCAGTGGAGAGTCAAGGTGCCCCCTGGGAAGAGTGGAAAACAATGTCCAGCCCCGAGCGGTGCACTGGCTCCCATGACTTGTGGAGTAACACAGAGTGCATTCTCAGCAAACTGTTGGAAACCATGGTTTGGTGGTTGTGAAAGGATGTCTGTGTTTCTGGTTGTTCGCAATCACTCAGTTGTGTGTGCCACTTCTTCTTCCTAATCAGTCCCACTCTCTGTCCCAGGAAGAATGGTTAGTCTGGCTCCGGTTTCACAAGAAGAAGTGGCAGCTTCAGACCCGACAGCGTTTGGCCCGGAAGAAGAGGCAGCGACTGGAGACATCAGAGGATGCCCCTCGGCCTGGAGCCCTGAGAGATGGTCCATCTATGGGACTGGGGGGCTTCCTTGAAGAACGGGCTGGCATTCTGAACCTTCCTTGGCAGATCGTGCAGGTGGGTACAGTGGTGAGTGGGAGGAATGGGTGCACTGAGTCTGCGCGTTCATTGGATGACCAGCCAGAGGGTGTCACAGATTCATCACCCTGGCATCATCAAGGTGTAGGGTGAAGAAAGACACCTTGCTTTGGTGCCCTGTGCTTGGGTCTGTTACTGATTCTGCACAACAGAGTGGCCGCCAATTCTGCATGATGACCTTCCCTTCCAGATCAGCGAGACCAGCCATGCTGGCTTGTTCCGACTCTGGGCTCTTATCGGCAGTGACCTGTATTGCATCAAACTAAATATCCCCCGTGTGTTCTATGTGAACCAGAGAGTGGCTAAAGCTGAGGAGGGACCTTCATACCGCAAGGTACGGATAAACACCAGTGTTACCAGTCACACGGTCACCTGCCACCCAGCCTTTGAGGTGGTTCCTGTAACCATGGATGGCCCACAAAGAGATAGAACATTTGCAAGTACTACAACAGAAGGATCTTGTGACCATCCATGAGCTGCAACATCCATCTTTGGAGAACCTTTTGGGATGCTATCTGAATTAGTAGGAGTGGGACTAAAGAAATAATATAGAGGTTTCTGAGTTCTTACCTTATTGCCTTGACAATAGTTTGGATTGTAGCACTGCATATGGTCACTGCCCTCCCTCTCCCCACCAAAAAAAAAAAAAAGTCTAAGAGCTTGCTTGCTTTCTGAGGATTTGGGTGCTTTCTTAATTTTGTTTGTCTGTTTGTTTGTTTGTTGCTTTTTTGGGTCACATCCGGCGACAATCAGGGGTTACTCCTGGCTCTTTGCTCAAGAATTACTCCTGGCGGTGCCTGGGGGGACCATATGGGATGCCGGGGTTCGAACCCGGGTTGACCGCGTGCAAGGCAAACACCCTACCCGCTGTGCTATCTCTCTGGCCCCTTAATGTTTTGTTTTTTTTGGGGAGTACTTACTGGGAATTGAACCCAGGGATTCGCACATGGAGGGCAAGTGCCCTACCACGCCTTACTTTTTTTTCCTTCTTTGGGTCACACCTGGCAATGCTCAGGGGTTACTCCTGGCTCTTCGCTCAGAAATTATTCCTGGCAGTGCTCGGGGACCATATGGGATGCCGGGATCAAACCGGGTCACTGCGTGCAAGGCAAACGCCCTACACACTCTGCTGTTGCTCTGGCCCCCCCACATTAAAATTCTGACACCAACTTTCTCAAAAATTTTTCCAGAACTTTTTTTTTTTTGCTTTTTGGGTCACACCCGGCAATGCTCAGGGGTTACTCCTGGCTCTACACTCAGGAATCACTCCTGGCAGTGCTCGGGGCCCATATGGGATGCCAGGCATTGAACCCGGGCGGCATGGGCCGGCTGCGTACAAGGCAAATGCCCTACCCACTGGGCTATCGCTCCGGCCCCTTTTCCAGAACTTTTGATCTGGGATTTATGCCATATCTGTGGGCACCAAGAGAATCAAGGATTCTATAAACAAGGCACAGACTTATAGGGGTTGCTCCTGGGTCTGCACTCAGAATCACTCCTGGCAGTGCTCGGGGATTATATGGGATGCCGGGGATTGAACCCAGGTCAAACCAGGGTCAGCGGCATGCAAGGCAAACGCCCTACCCGCTGTACTATTGCTCCAGCCCCGAGAGTATGTGTATTTGTGAGAGAGAGAGAGAGAGAGAGAGAGAGAGAGAGAGAGAGAGAGA
>JAJIBD010011284.1:0-57903 GCA_021461705.1 Cryptotis parvus
GAACTCTAGGATAATTTTTTAATCACTTGATCACTTGATCAAGTTGAATCACTGATCACTTGAATCCCGTTATTCATCGATTTGCTCGAGCGGGCGCCAGTAACATTTCCATTGGAAATTTTTAAATTTTTTAATATTTATTTTATTTTTTATTTTTTAAATTTTTTTAAATATTTATTTTAAACTATAAACATCATGTCTTATCAAGTTGTTCGTTTTGAACTACTTATTAAGTAGTTCTTGTGAGCAATGTTCCAGCACCGCTCATGCCACCAATGTGACCTTCTCATTTCCACCCACTTCCCAGCCTGCCCCTTGGCAGTCACGGATAATTTGTATTGCTGCTACCCACAATGTGTAGGAGAAGGAAGGGAGAGAGATGGAGAGAGAAAAGAGATAAAGAACCTGCCATAGAGGCAGGCTATGGGAGGGGGAGGGAATTGGGGACATTGGTGGTGGAGGGCGGTGCTGGAACACTGTATGACGAAACCTCCAAACATGAACAACTTTGTAATCGTATATCTCACGGTGGTATAATAAAATGATTAATTAAAAAATTTATATTGCTGCTACAACAAAATAGTAAGTGGAATTATCAAAAAATTGTAAAAGAAAATTTATGAAAATTGTTTACCTCACAGTGGTGTTATTAAAGCCATTGAGGATTTACTGAGCTGTTTGTTGCTAGTCTTCTGAGTTTCCGTTTTCGCTTTTGAGTTTAGTGGGCCTCTGTGTTACTTCTCATTTGGTGTGCTCCTTCTGGGCTGTCAGTACTGTGGAATTTGGAGGCGTTGGTTCAGGAACTTCCGAAGTGGCAGGATTCTTGGCCTGCTTTCCTTCGCAGGGGCCCCAGAGTTTTCAGCTCGAAGACTGGTGAGTTTGCTTGGTTTGGCTTGGCATCTCTCCCGAAATTAGTCCTGAGTGTGTGAAGCTGGCCTGCTCACATGGCATTTACATGGTGGCAGCTCATTGAACCCGTCCTTCAGAGCCCTGAAAGTGCACCTTGTGTCTTCTAATATTTATGACAGGTTGTGTGCCCATAGGATTCTTGTTGTAGGGAAACTTAGAAAGCCTCTGGCAACTTAGGAATTTCTCTGTTCTTTTTTGTTTTTGTACCACACCTGGTAATACTCATTGCTTACTCTGGACTTTGTTCTGGGGGTCACTCCTGGCAGATTTGGGGCATCACATGGGGTGAGGGAGATCAAACTCAGATCTGTAATGTACAAGGCAAGTGCCGCTGAAACTTAATTTTCCTTGCGCTAGCTTCCACGCCAATACATATTTCCTGATTCCTTTATGCTTCCGCCACACTCAGCAGCCCCTGGGGTGGGCCAATCACGATGCTCGGTCAGGGGAGGCAAGCTCGATGCTTTGTGTTTGGTCTGATTTGGGGTCACTTGGACCACATGCTGGTGCTCGGGGCTGTGCCATAGGTTGAATTTAGGACTTCGACTTGCAAAGCTTGTGCTACACCTTGAACCATAGCTTGATCCTGATAGTATCTGATGATTTATATGTTCAGAATGTAGACATTTTAAACCAGACTCGGATTTTAGCTACCACTACGAGCCTGGGATGTGACTAAATGACAGCACTGGACTTTCATATGAGGCCCTGGCTCCTCAAGAAATAACTGCCACTGACTTAAATGAAAATATTCTTCCCCTGAACTTAATCTCTTTGCCAGGCCTCTTTTGTGACTGTTTTAAAAATTAAAAAAAGTGTTCGCACCATACCTCGAAGTGCTTAGAGCTTACTCCTATCTCTGTGCTGAGGGTTCCCTCCTGGTGGGGATTGATGGGGATATATTGTAGCAGGGATTGAACCTGGGCTGGTCACATGAAGACAAGTACCCTACCTCCTGTACTAGCTCTTTGAACCCATTTTTTGTGGCTGTTTGACTGCCAGTAGTTGTCCTTTATGACTGCCTGTTCATGACCTTTATTTTGAAATTAGTGCTGTTTCTATTTTTTTTCTTTTGGATGAGCATCACCCGGTGATGCTCAGGGGTTACTCCCAGCTCTGCACTCAGGAATTACTCCTGGTGGTGCTCGGGGACCATATGGGATGCCGGGGATTGAACCCAGGCCGGCATGGGCCGGCCGCGTGCAAGGCAAATGCCCTACCCACTGGGCTATCGCTCCGGCCCCAGTTTCTATTTCTAACTGTACTTCGTTTTATATATTAAAATACGTTTTTGTTGTTTTGGCCTTTACAGTGTTCAGGGGGACTCAGGGATTCCTCCATGCAAATGTTTATGGCAAGTACCTTCCATTCCTTTGAGTCTTCTTTCCAATCCTAATTTTTTTTTTCTGCGATCAAAACAGTACCCAGGGGACCCTGGGTCTGATACTCAGCGATACTCAGACAGTTGGCAGAGTGGTTGCATACTTGAGCTTGATCATGTGTTACTGCTCGGCCCAGCGCTGCTAGGGGTCAGGCAGTACCGGGGTCGAACTCTGGTGTCTGTGCATAAAAGTGCCCTGACCACTGCACCGTCTTCAGCCCTGAACCAGTTTCTGAAATGAGTACACTGTAGCCTGGAGATATGACTCAGTGCTCTACGAACATTTGACTCCGACACTTGCGAGACCAGGGGTAAAAACCCAGCACCGCAAAAAAAAAAAAAAAGTGGATAATGTATACATATATATATATATATATATATATGGGATCAAACTAGCTTTTGATCCCATATAACAGAATTAGTACATATATTAAAATTAGTACCTATATTAATGTAGTTATTGATATGTATTATAGAACTTGTGAAAACATGGTACTAAGAATAGCAATGATTTCTGGTACTTTTAAAAAATTAAGCACCATGATTTACAACATTGTTCACAATAGGATTTCATGCATATAAGATTTCAGCACCCACACCATTGTCCATATCCTTCCAGAATCCCATCCCCTCCACTCCCGGCATGGTACTCTTTTGGGGGGGTATTTTCTCTAAATTTATTGTATACACACACACACATATCAGTTAGTACACACACAGTAACCAGGCAGACTGTTTTCTACAATAGTCGTTTTAGCATGATAGTGGCAGATTAAGTTAATCTTTTTTTCTTAAAGCAAGGTAGTATTCCTCAGATTCTCTATCTGATCTTGGACACTTGAGTTGTTTCCAGATATTGGCTATTGTGAATAGTGGTGAAACAGTGCAGAAGTTTTCCGACTGACAGTTTTTTATAATTCAGTGCCTCAGTGGATACTTTTGTAAACCCTATATTGGAAATTGTTGCTAAGGGTCTGTTTTAAGATTTCTCTGCCCTTTAAGTTCCTCATTTTTATGGACTTTGCAGGAAAGGCTATATATGTATTTATTCACTATCACTGTGAACTGAAAGAACAGTGACTGATACGTAGTAAAGACTTTCTATCCGGGAACTTGGCTCGCGCGCGGCCTAGCTGACCATGGAACCCCGAGGAGGGCAGATGGGCTTTGGGAGTGGGTCCGTCGCCTCTGGGGGTCCCGGAAGCAGCCGGATGAGACTCGCCCATCACACTAGCCACCATTTTCGCTGTCTGGTCGCTGGGAAACTGCCTCACGACCAGATGAACAGAGAAAAAACCAGTTTGAGCCCAGGTAGGCGGCCGCTTGCGCCGCACGGTCCACTAAAATAGTGAAACAGTAATGTCTTTTAATGCACTGCATTCCACGAAGAGCAGGAAAGTTTGGTGGGAAGGAGATATAAAGAGGAAAGAAATGACATTCAGAACCCTCCAAGTGGTTGAGGTGCGGGAGGGGGAGGAAGGTGGGGACATTGGTGATGGGAGATGGGTTAGGGTGGAGGGTGCTTGTTGGAACACTGTAGAACCAAAACTCTACATGAGCATCTTTCAAATAAAAAGAAAAAAAGACTTTCTAGCCAGAGAAGGAAATTCTTTTTCCTATTTACTGCCTTCTAGAGAGGGAAGAGTCATACTTTTTTTTTTTAATTTAAGTTTTTTTTAACAATTACAAAGATATACAATTAAAAAAGTTCATATTTGGGTTTTGGTCATACAGTGTTCCAGCACCCGTCCCTCCACCAGTGCCCATCTCCCACCACCAACGTCCTCTCCCCCCTCCCCCAGCCCGCCTCCATGACAGGTTCTTTATTTCTTTCCCTCTCTCTCTTTCTCTTTTCCTTCCCTTCCAGACTATGTATTATAGAACATACATTAAAGGGTTGTCATGTGTATCTTTTTGCTTCTATTTAATGCTCAGTTCTAGGTTGGCATTAGTACCCTCGACAATTGTTATCACACTGTTCCATTTTCTGTCTTTTTTTTTTTTCCGCCCCCCTCCATTTTCTGTCTTAACATTCTCTGACTCCCACACATTTGTGATCATTTCCACCTTTGACAAGACCTCCTGATACATGTTTCACTTGACCTTGGATATTGATATCATAATATGTACATATATATTTATGTCATGCAAATAAATGCAGTCATTCTGTATCTGTCTCTCTCCTTCTGACTAATTTCACTCAACATGATCTTCTCCATGTCCATCCATTCATAGGCAAATTATCTATCTATCTATCTATCTATCTATCTATCTATCTATCTATCTATCTATCTATCTATCTATCTATCTATCTATCTATCTATCTATCTATTTATTTTTGCTTTTTGGGTCACACCCGGCAATGCGCAGGGGTTTCTCCTGGCTCTGCACTCAGGAATCATTCCTGGAGGTGCTTGGGGGACCATATGGTATGCCAGGAATCGAACCCTGGAGTGCAAGGCAAATGCCCTACCTGCTGGGCTTATCGCTCTGGCCCTATAGGCAAATTTTATAACTTCATTTTTCCTAACAGCTGCATAGTATTCCATTGTGTAGATGTACCAAAGCTTCCTTATCCAGTCATCGATTCTCGGGCACTCTGGTTGTTTCCAGATTCTGGCTATTGTGAATAATGCTGCTATGAACATAAAAGTAGGGATGGTGTTTCCACTATATCAGCGGAATTATAGACCTCATTCCCATGACCTGATGGAATGGTTTGAGGCTCTTTATGTTTCTGGAGCAAGCAGGTGCCCTTGGGCTCTACTTGCATGGGACAGGTCATATGGAGATGTTACTGGTGCCCGCTCGAGCAAATCGAAGATGAACGGGAAGACAGTGATACAGTGGTGTTTCCGCTGCGTATTTTTGGCTTCCCAGAGTAGATTCCCAGGAGTGGTATGGCTGGGTCAAATGGGAGGGAAGAGTTATACTTAAAATCGTTTGATGTGTAGCTATAGTGTTAGACAGCTGTTCCCACTTGTTTATCTCCTAGAGTACTGGGCTCCATTTTGTGATGTGAAGTTGGCCTGAGCATGGTGGTCAGCAGCAGCTCCCGGCCAATGGGCTCTCTAGGTACCTTGTTCCTTGGGAATTGGTGTCCTGGTTCTTTCCCTGTCCTCATTGAAGTTGTTTGCTGCCCTCTAGTGGACAGTGTGAAATTTTATCAGGCACTGCTTGTTTGCCCTTCTTACTGCTGCCGTATTAAGCGCTCTTTCAGGGTTAGGAAAATAAACATTTCTGTTACTGGTTTTGGCATATCGAACACGCATCGGACAGCTTGCCAGGCTCTGCCGTGCGGGCGCTACGAAAGCAGGATGAGAATGCTATTCGGTCTCCCAGAGAGGAATAGAAAGACTATGCTTGGAATATCATGCCTCACCCAAGTGAGAGAAGGAATCTGGAGTTCCGACCTCCATCGCTATTCCAGAATCAGGGATGCTGTCTCACTTGCCAAGGCATCGAAAAATCAGATGGGCTGGACATGTAATGCGATTTGGAGATGACCACTGGACTAGAGCTGTTACCGACTGGATCCCACGGGATGTCAAAAGATCACGTGGCCGCCCACCTACAAGATGGTCAAACTTCCTTGTCAAGACCCTGAAGGAACAGTTTGAGGCTCTTCATATTCCTGAATCAACCAGATGCCATTGGGCTACATTGGCACGTGATAGGGTCCCATGGAAATGTTACTGGCGCCCGCTCGAGGCAAATCGATGAATAACGGGATTCAAGTGATCAAGTGGACAGTGTGACTTGCTGATGAACCGGGCATCTGGATGTACTGCTCTCCTTACTGTGGACACCAGATGTATTGTCAGTGCTATTTAAAAATTCACTGGGGCCGGGGCGATAGCACAGTGGGGGGAGAGGGGGTTGCCTTGCACATGGCCGACCCCGTCATCCTGTATAGTCCCCCGAGCACCGCCAGGAGTAATTCCTGAGTGCAGAGCCAGGAGTAACCCCAGAGCGTCGCTGGGTGTGACCCCCCAAAAAAAATTCACTGTGACTCTAAAGCTTTTTAAATTTGAAAAACTTAATGCTACAAATAGAACAGGAAAGTGACTCTTGGAGAGTCTGGGGGCTGGCTCAGTGGCTCTCGCCTTGCGGTTAGAGGTCAAGCTTTTGATCACCTGTGCCACACACATGCCCTGAATTCTGTCTTGGCAGCTCTGTTCTCTCAGACCCCGGTACCACAGCAGTGTGGCTCCAGTGGATTAGCCAGGTGTCTGTGAGTCCTACAGCTGAAGTGAGTTAGCCTTGGTATGAGCGCAGATGCGCATATCACGGTGACTGCTGCTAAGCCCTGCAACTACACTGTATGAGCACCACAACCCAAAACGTGACTCTAGGGGGCTGGAGCCATAGTGTAGCGGGGAGGGCATTTGCCTTGCACGCCGCCGACCTGGATTCCATCCCCAGCATCCCATATGGTCCCCTGAGCACTGCCAGGGTAACCGCTGAGCATTGCCCCAGGTGTGGGGCCCCCAAATTAAAAAAAAAATAAATAAATAAAAAAGTGACTGGGGGCCGGAGCGATAGCCCAGCGGGTAGGGCGTTTGCCTTACACGTGGCCTGCAAGTTCAATCCCGGCATCCCATATGTTTCCCGATCACCGCCAGGAGTAATTCCTGAGTGCAGAGCCAGGAGAAACCCCTGAGCATTGTCGGGTATGACCCAAAAAAGAAAAAAAAAAAAAAAAAGACTAGGAAAGCACTTTAACCAAGTACTGGAGGGCTATAACCAGGCGTGTATGACTACTGGTTATTGTCACAATAGCTGCAGCTAAAAAGCAAAGGGAGGGAAAAAAAAAAAAAAAAAAATCTTTCTCAAGCTTAAAGCCCTGGGTAGGCATTTGTATTAATGAATTAGAAGACAATAATATTAAGATGAAAGCATTCCTTAAACTATGAATTTAATTAAGGCTATTTAAAATTCTTGCTGACTTTTTTTTGGGAATTAGATGGTGAGCTGATCCTAAGATTTATATGGACAGGACCGGAGAGATAGTCCAGCAGGTAGGGTGTTTGCCTTGCACGCGGCCGACCTGAGTTCAATCCTGGGCATCCCATGTGGTTCCCCCAGCACTACCAGCAGTAACTCCTGAACGCAGAGTCAGGAGTAACCTCTGATCACAGTCAAGTGTGAGCCCAAAAAGCAAAAACCAAAACAAAGCTAAAATTTTTTTTGGGGGAGGGTCACACCCAGCGATGCTCATGAGTTACTCCTGGCTCTGCACTCAGGAATTACTCCTGGTGGTGTTTGGGGACCATATGGGATGCCGGGAATCAAACCATGGTTGGCCGCATGCAAAGCAAACACCCTACCCGCTGGACTATCGCTCCGGCCCTAAAACTAAGATTTGTATGGACATAAAGGGCTGAGAATAAGCAGAGCTATTGAAATAAATCTAAAATTGGGGAAACATATTTCTGTATCTACAGATTGACAGTAAATCCAAGAACTCTGGCACTGATATCAAGTGTACATAGTGAACAGCGGGATGACATTGAGACTAGAAGGAACCAACACATTTATTTATTTTTTGAGTTTTTGGGTTCTGGCCAGTGCTGCTCTGGACTTACTCCTGGTTCTGTCTAAGGGTCACTTCTGGCGGGGTTTAGAAGACCAAGCGGGATTCTGGGGCTTCACCTCGGCTTGACCTGCATGCGAGGCCAGTGCCCTGTCAGCTGTGCTACATGATCATTTACGGTTCAGAAGTCTGCCAACAATTTCTTGAGCAAAACACAATGTTTTCAGTAAACAGTGCTAGGTAGTTGGTAGGCATATTAAAAAAAATGAAGTTGGAGCCCTTACTTATATTTATAGAAACGAACTAAAAGTATAAAGTTGGGGCTGGAGCAATAGCACAGCAGGTAGGGCGTTTGCCTTGCATGTGGCCGACCCAGGTTCCATCCCCAGCATCCTATATTGTCGCCTGAGCACCGCCAGGAGTAATTTCTGAGTGCAGAGCCAGGAGTAACCCCTGAGCATTGCCGGGTGTGACCCAAAAAGCAGAAAAAAATAAGTATTTTAAAAAAATAAAAGTATAAAGCTAAAATAAAATTGTTTTGGGGCCACCAGCAGCAGTGTTCAATGCTTACTCCTCGTTCTTCCCTCAGGGATCGCTATTGGTGATCCCTGGCGGTACCACAGCCACACTGCTGTGGTACCGGGGTCTGAGAGAACAGAGCTGCCAAGACAGAATTCAGGGCATGTGTGTGGCACAGGTGATCAAAAGCATGACCTCTCACTGCAAGGTGAGAGCCACTGAGCCAGCCCCCAGACTCTTTCAGGCCAGCCCCCAGACTCTTTCCGTCACTTTCCTGTTCTGTTTGTAGCATTAAGTTTTTCAAATTTACAAAGCTTTAGAATCACAGTGATCACAATAACAGCTAACCCAGGTTAGCTGTGCACAAAGCAGGTGACTGTCTTACCTTCTGTACTATTGCTCAGGGGACCATATGGGATTCCGGGATTGAACCGGGTCAGCTGCGTGCAAGGCAAACGCCCTCCCGCTGTGCTGTCGCCCGCCCCCTAAAGTAAAATTCTAAAGGAAGATGGTTTAAAGCTTAATAACCTGGGATAAAGCAATAGTGTCTTTACCATGGTACCCAAAGTATGGTTTATCAAAGAAAAAGGTGATATTGGACTTTATTCAAATTAAAAGCGTGTGTATTTTAAAGAATACTATGAAGAAAATGAAAAACCCACAGAATGGAAGAAAATTCATGTGATAGCGGTCCAGGTATCTAAGAACTAAACTAAGACTGTATTTTCTCCCCCATATCTTTATTTTTTATTTATTTATTTTTCCTTTTGGGTCACACCGGCGATGCTCAGGGGCTACTCCTGGCTCTGCACTCAGGAATTACTCCTGGCATTGCTCAGGGGACCGTATGGGATGCGGGGGTGGGGGGTGGGGGTGGGGGGGGTGGGGGGGATATCAAACCCGGTCGGCTGCTTGCAAGGCAAAACGCCCTACCTGCTGGACTATCGCTCTGGCTCCTCTCCCTATATCTTTAAATTCATATGAGTTCAGTTGAATTCCATTATTCCAATGGATGGGTTTTGTTTGTTCGGTTTTGGTAGTGGGGTATGTTGGGGCCATATCAGTGGTGGTAATGAGGGTTGACTCCTGGCTCTGCTCAGGGATCGCTTCTGGCAGTGTTGGGGGTATGCTGAGCCAGGGTCAGCCGTGCTGTTTGAGGCAAGCACTTGTCACTGTTAATCTCTCTTGCCTTGCTCTGTGGTTTTTGTTTTTTCCTTTTTGGGTCACACCCGGCGACGCTTGGGTTATTTCTGGCTCTTTGCTCAGGAAGTACTCCTGGCGGAACTCAGGGGACCATATGGGTTGCCAGGGATTGAACCCGGTCGACCACATGGAAGGCAAATGCCCTACCTGCTGCGCTGTCGCACACGGCACCGGCCCTTGCCGTGTGTTTTTAAGCCATTTGTCTGTAATCATGTATAATTATCCTTCCCGAAAGGACATGCCAACTATGATTCTATAGCTTTTTTTTTTTTTTTTTTTTTTTTTGCTTTTTGGGTCACACCCAGCAATGCTCAGGGTTACCCCTGGCTCTTCGCTCAGGAATTACTCCTGGTGGTGCTCGGGACCATATGGGATGCCGGGATCGAACCCAGGTCAGCAGCATGCAAGGCAAATGCCCTACCCGCTGTGCTGTCTCTCCGGCCCCGATCCTATAGTTTCCTGTTTTAAAACTATGGGTTTAATGTTTGGCTTTTGAGCCACACCCAGAGTGCATGCTTGGGATTCCTACTGGCTCTGTGGCTCCGTGGCCCAAGGATGTTGGTGGTCATGCTGGGGCTCCATGATGTACTTGGGGTTGAAGCAGGGCTGTGACCCCATACAATTTCCAGTCCTTCCTACACTGATTTTCAGGAGAAATGTTTTACTTGATTCAAAAAAGGATTTGAAATAAACTGAATGAAGCTTCATCATTTATTATTTATTCAGTTGATTATTTAATAGTGAAAGGGGCAAATAATTTTCTTGGGAGGGCATTTTGGGTCACACCCGACGATACTCAGGGGTTACTCCTGGCTCTTTGCTCAGGAATTACTCCCAGCAAAGCTTGGGGACCATATGGGATGCCGGGATCAAACCTGGGTCGGCCACGTGCAAGGCAATTGCCCTACTCACTGTGCTATCACTCTGGCCCCAATAACATTAAATTTGTGTATGTACACGGACAGTACATAGGTTTGTGGTTTAGGTCATGCTTCTGATCTTAACTGCTGCTTTCATGAGGTAATAGAAAAATTCTTTGTGTGTCACATCTGCTTTCAGCCAATCATAAGCCAGAATTATTTCCTATGTAATAATAGGGTTGAGTGACTGGAGAGGATCTTTAAGTAAGGTCTTACAGGATACAGAGGACTATGTATTACGGCTCCTTAGTTGTAGCAAAGAGAACGTTGGTCTGGTTTGTTTAGCGTTTTTTAAATTTACTTCGATTTCTAGAATGTACAGCCTTATCTTTTCAATTACAGGTTTTAAAATGCTATTCATTCTTGAAACTTAAAGTGGCAGCCTAATCACTGCTTTTACTTCTGATGAAATAAGTTAGTGGGCTGTAAAGGAAAAATTACCAAATATTAAGGAAAAGAGGTAATTTCATGAAATGTCTTCAAGGTTTTCATCACCATCTTTACCAATTTTCTTCTCACCAGAGCCAGTTGACTTAGGTTCTGTAACAAATTCCTCATGTGCGTTGAATGAGCTAGATAATATTTCCCATCTTTTAAGGAAAATTTCTACTGATATAAATGAAATTAAAGGAATGAAAGCAGCAATTTTGACAGTGGAAGCAAACCTTTTTGATCTAAATGTTAGAGTGTCACAGAATGAAGCAAAGATTTCATCTTTGGAGATTAAAATGAATGAATATTCAACATCTGAATGCAACAGAGAGTTCAAAGACCTTCAAGAGAAAGTAGATTTTGAGTCACAGGCAAGGACAACTGATGTAAAAATAATTGGCTTCCTTAGAAACATTGAGAAAGGTAAATTCTGAGTCTGGGCTGTGCTTTAGCTAAGACATATCCTAATTTGGTTCAAGTTCTTACGTGGAAGCATCAGATCACTGAGAATATGAGTTTTTCTTGGACTTTTACAGATCTACTGAACTCTGATTTAAGAGCCTAGAACCGATCAAAATTCTCCCCCTCTTTACTGTATCTAAGATTTTTTTTTTGGGGGTGAAGAGTCATACCTGGGTGGGCTGCCTGCTGTGCTATCTCTATGGCCCCTTTTTTTTTTTTTTTTTTTGGGTGGGGGGGTTACACCCAGTGATGCTCAGGGGTTACTCCTGGCTCTGCACTCAGGAATTACTCCTGGCAGTGTTTGGGGACCATATGGGATGCCGGGGATCGAACCCGAGGCAAACGCCCTACCTGCTGGGCTATCGCTCCGGCCCCTGCTATGGCCCCTTTGGAAAGAGGTTTTAAAGATAGAGGAGCTTTTACTGATGAAGCAGAATTTGAACTGAGAAAACAGTCTTTCCTGTTCTTACCAAGGGAACTGATTTAAAGATGCTCTTTTCTTTGTCTTTGAGCAGGGTTTACTCCTGACTCTGTACTTGGGACACTCCTTGTGGGTCTCCGTTTACCATATGCTGTACCAGGATTCTAACTCGGGTCAGCTGCTACAAAGCAAGTACCCTACCTGCTATACTATCTCACCATCCCCAAAACGCAGTTTTCAGAATTTTATTCTCTTGTTTACCTCCTCTCCAAAAGACCTGCTGAGGTACTTGAGTATTTGAACCTAGTATTTGGATCAGGAGAGCATTATCCCTGTAACCTGCTCTACAACATAAGTTACTAGTATGATAAAATGCTGTCTTTGGTTTAGCTCTGTTCCCCAGGGTTTACTGTTATTGCCCTGATCATTTTGGAAGGGATAAATATGTTTTGTTCTGTTTTTTGTATACCAGTTAAAGAGTAGTGCAACATTTAAAAAAGAAAATACCTGACAAGAGTTTGTGTTCATTATAGCTTTTTAAATTTATCTATATTTTTATTTTTGGGTCACACCTGGCAATGCTCAGGGGTCACTTCTGGCTCTGCGCTCAGGAATCACTCCTGGTGGTGTTCAGAGCACCATAGGGGATGCCGGTAGGTTGCATGCAAGGCAAATGACCTACCTGCTATACTAATTCTCGGCCTCTAGTTTTTCTTTGCTTGGCCTGGCAACATGATTTGGACCAAATGGTAAATTTTTGAATTGGGCCAGGTTTTGCTTGGCAGGGGAAGAAGCTGGCCATACAGTGCTGGGTGTGTGTATGAGTGGGGAAGGTGGGCGGGCGGCAGGTGTTGGATCAGGGACTCCAGCATTTTGAGTTGTTACCTTGGCAGTAGAAATACCTTCTAGTGAAATATGGTAGCGGGACAGAGATGGCCAGGTTAAGTATTTACACAAAGGCTAATGCTTGTGAAGCCACTGGTAACAAATAAACTAAGAATTAACTTGCAAGCATCTTACTAATATTGCAGTATTCGGATCCCTGTCCATCACACCCCTTTGAACATTGTACTGCAGTACTTTCCTCTTCATCCAGCAGTTCGTTCGCCAAGATCATCAATCCCTGGGAAGGGTGAGGTTTGGAGAACTGTACCCTCTGTTCATTTCTCAAAGATGAAGATAGAGAAAATCAGTTATGCACTCCTTTGTCTTACCTTCTAGTATAACTGAGGGAATTGTGATGCCTAAGAATTGGTAAATACTTTTGCTGAGCATTTTCTTACGGGGAAATGAAGCTTTGTGGGATTCTGCGTCATTCTCTGTATCCCTACTGTTCTCCTGTAGTTTGTCTTTCACAAATTCCATGGAGCCTTATCTGTGGGGTTTTCTTCCATGCAAGAATACTGGCATCCTAACAAGGAGAACAGGAATGTCCTAAACTTTCCTTTTTGTATGTTTTTGTTTAGAAAGCTTTGGTCTAGAGATGTTAACAGTTTTTATTACTAAAGATTTTATTTTTTAAGACTTGTCAAACAAATTGAACTTTTTGGGAAATATGCTGATTTTGTGTCTTACGCTTAGTGAAGTTTTAAATTTATATTCTAGGAACTCCACAGAGGCAATTGTTATCCCGACTGCAAATTGACCCAGTAATGGCAGAAACTCTGCAGCTCAGTCAAGGTCGGTAGTCATCTTAAATTTTCATTGTAATCTAGCATTTTCAGTTGCTATTTCCGTTTCTTAAACCTCATGTAATGTATCTTGTATCGATTAGCTTCTTCTCTAGAATGCTCCGGATTAGTGAAACTATTTGAGTAGGGCCAGGAAACAAGATTTTCATTTTTGTGTTACCTGGTGTTTGTATTTCCACCTCATTTGAAATTTTCCTTCCTTTGACACCATGTCCTCAAGTGTGAGCTCTGCTGCCCCCTTTCCTACGCTCAGGATGACTTGAGTCTCTCCTGCCTAACTTCTGCCGTCTCGCTGAGCTGCTTTAGTGTCCCGATTTGAACAACTTTATCATCACCTTTGTTTTAAATCTCATTGTACGGCCACACCCGAACTTACTCTTCTCAAGACTAATGGCTTCCCCGTCTTTCCTTTCCAACACACAGAGACACTGTATGGGCTGGTCAGGACTGCCCTACTGCCATTGTTCTGTATGTCAGGGCCCGCCCTGCTGGAGTCACATTTAGAGCCGATAGATGCCTGAAACCCTAATGCAGAGATCTTCCCGCCCTGCCTCCTGCTTCCTGAACATCGTCTTCACACGAAGTTAGGCCTCCACCATTAGTAGACCCTGATCTTTTCCCAAAAAGCTTTCTGTTTTTCTGTTTCAGAGAAATATGTTTCCCCTCTCTAGCGGTTATCTTTAGATGCCAGCTCCTGCTCAGTGGGGAACATTCTGGCCTTGCACACACCTGTAGCATATGTTTCTGCCTCTCTTCTGACTTCTCCCTGTAAGTGGGTATTCTCTGCCCTTCTTTGTTTTCTTCTCACCTCCCAACATTCCATTCTGCCTTCTCCACAAGACTATTTTCTTTCACAGTACTTGGCATTTAGGATAGTGTACACTGTGTCTATTCCATCAGATTTCATTATTTTTGTTTCCCCTTTTTTCCATCCACAGTGCACAGTTTTAAAACTCCAAGTAGTTTTACAAGACTTCTGATTACATTATTTGTTCACCTCCTATCATTTGTTTTATTTTGAAAACCTCTTTGTATTATGTCTGTTTACATACATACATTTTTTAAATGAAAGTTCTTAGTCATGTTTTCCTCCTTGTCCTTTATTTTGATGATTTTTGTTACAAGTTTTTCTCAGATGTCTGGGATCCCTGATTATTTTGAGTGTGGAACTAAAAAATATTATAATCTCAATTGGTGATGAAGTGAGGAACTTTTGACTTCACATTCAAATGTATGTTTTTGCAGTGGAAAGTGACCTAGATGTTTAGTTTGTGGCTCTTGGTCAGTATCTGTAGTTTTTTCCTCAGATTGATGAATGTCTCCCAAGGAAGACCTTCCCGGTAATGGCTTCGCTGTCACGCCCTGGGATCTAAGTGTGGAAGGGGGCCTGGGGAGGCATACACTTCTACTTTATTTGCTGCTAGCATGTTACTAAAGCCCTTTCCCTCTTCTAAGAAGGCTACTTCTGCTTTCAGCGTGACTGGCATGTTAGCCTAAAGATCCTTAGATTTTACGCTTTTCTTTCTTTTTTTTAAAAATTTTTGTCACACCCAGCGATGCTCAGGGTTACTCCTGGCTCTGCACTCAGGAATCACTCCTGGCACTGCGTGGGGGACCATATGGGATGCCGGGATCGAACCCAGGTCGGCTGCATGCAAGGCAAATGCTCTACCAGCTGGACTATCGCCTCCAGCCCCCAGATTTTACATTTTCAAGAGTAATACAACTTTTTACTCTTTTCCAAGGGAGAAAATGACTCAAGGTTATTAGGATTTTTGCTTTAAACAGTTTCAAACATGAAGTATGCTTAATTTCTTGGTTTCTTTGTTGTAGCATGCTCCTGTCAGAGACCATGAGCTTTCTTTAGCCATAGGCCTTTGCCACCCTGATGAACATGCCTTCTTTTTTTTTTTTTTTGGGTCACACCCGGCGATGCTCAGGGTTTACTCCTGGCTCTGCACTCAGGAATTACTTCCTGGCGGTGCTCGGGGGACCATATGGAGTGCCGGGATCGAACCATGGTTGACTGCATGCAAGGCAAACGCCCTACCCGCTGGGCTACCACTCTGGCCGCATGCCTTCTGCATAGAGGTGTGGGGGTACCTGTGAGCATCCAAATGAAGAAAACTGGAGTTCCTGGCGTTGAGGGTGACCTGCTGCAGTGCACAGGCGCCGCACACTGCCTGTAGAGCACACCCAGCTCCCCTTCCCTGTTCCCTGTGCTGCTGGTTTTGTAGACGTTGGTGAATCTTTGAGTTAGAATTGGATTGCTTCATTGTTGCCTTAGGGTGCAGCTTTGGAAGATCTAGTTTCCACTTTAGAAGATGGATGTTATCTTTTACCTTTTTTGTGCTTGGGGCTTCCTCCTGTCGGTTCAGACATCACTTCTGGCAGTACTGAGTTGGGAAGCCTTATGAGGTGGTGGTGGTGGTTGGGTTGGCTGCATGCAAGGAAAGTGCCTTAACTCTGTACTGTTTGGTGGCTTCCCCTTCCCTGGTATCCCCTGACGTTGCTCAGGGACCATATGTGGTGCTAGGGATTCTAAATGGGCTGCATGTAGAGCAGACACCTTAATCTCTGTCCTCTGGTAAGAGCTCTCCCCCCCCCGCCCTGCTTCTCTTATCTGGTCCTGTGTTCAAGGGTCACTCCTGGACTCCTGGTGGGGTGAGGGGACCGTCGTGGTGCTGTAGCTCAAACCTAGGTTGACTGTGCAAAGCATGAACTCTGCCAGCTGTATTATTGCTTCAATCCCTGGTCTTCGACCTTTTCATCTTGCTACCTTTTTTTTTTTTTTGGGGGTGTCTTTGAGTCGCTCCCAGCGGTGCTCAGGGGTACCCTGACTCTGTACTCAGGAATTACTCCTGGTGGGCTCAGGTGACCATATGGGATTCCAGAGATTGAACCTGGGTTGGCCACATACAAGGGTCCTCTCCCGTGGTACTGTCTCTCTGGCCCCCATTGTATACTTCTTGATCAGCATCTCTTGTCCCCTTAGAAAGCTAACTTTAGGGGCCAGAGCGATAGCACAGTGGGCAGGGTGTTCGCCTTGCATGGGGCCGACTTGGGGTGCAATCCCTGGCATTCCATATGGTCTCCTGAGCTCCACCAGGGGTGAGCGAAGAGCCAGGAGTAACCCCAGAGTATCACTGGGTGTGACCCCAAAAGCCCCCCAAAAAATAAAAAACTAATGTGTCTAGTTTCAGTTTTGTATTCTCCCAAGAGTGGAACTAGTAGAAGAGTTTTGCCTGGAAAAGTAAAGGGCAGTGAGAAAGAAGGAAGGAGAACAGCTTGCCTTGGACCCAATTCTGAATTCCTCCCTTTGCTCACCGTGAAAGCTCAGTGAGTCATTGGATCTGCAGAGGGGTGGTCTAACACGGGGCATTTCCCCGGACTCTGAGGCTTGAGTGAGAGGCGTCAGCACGGAGCTCCATTCATTCCTCGGGTGGCCTCCCCCCCAGATATGAGCTCTAATAACTTCCTGAACAGCTGAGAATCCCACAAAGACCTCAAGCCAAACAAATCTAAAATTGACATTTGTCTTCTCTTTTGTAATTTAATCACCATGAGAAAAACACAAAGTTTTTCATGATTGGGTTTCAGTCATACAATGTTTCAACCCTCTATCTCTTCACAGTGTACATTTCCCACCACCAATGTCTGTAGTTTCCCTTCTGGGGGGCAAAGGCACACTTTCCCCTTCTCACCCTCTCCTCCCCTTTTGGGCATTATGGTTTGCGGTACAGGTACTGAAAGGTTACCATGTTTATCCCTTTACCTACTTTCAGCACTCAGTTCTTGTTAAGAGGTTTCACTAACTTGAGACATTTAATAGCCTACAGTGTTAGCAGGTTACTTTCTCAGTGAACTTAGTCCCCAGATGATGGTGTCTAGCCAGAGGAATGGCAGTGATGTTGGAGTGCGGAAGCACGCTATCAACGGCCGCCGGGGCTCTGTTTGGGCAGGCACGAGCTGACACACCCCACTTCCCATCTCATTGCAGCCATAGCTGGGTGCCCTAATATGTTTGGCAGCTGATTAACATCTTTCTAGATGCATTTATTAGTCAGTGGAGCAGGGCTGGTAGATGGGCTTTCATGGTGGCCCAGGAGGTGGTTCGTGGGCGTGAGTGCTGGGTCTCTGGAAGTACAGGGTGTTGGGGGAGGTAGCCCACCGGCGATTCCCGTCACAGACCTGCATCCTCAATCTTTCTGGCAGGTAATTTCTCGGTGAACTCAGTCCCGAGCTGCTGGAGTCCAGCCGGAGGCATGGTGGCGATGTCTTTTACACTTTTCTCTCTTTTTTTTTTTTTGAAGTAAAAAGTGCTAATAAAAAGGGACTTTTGAGGAGTGAGAGTTATGAGGAAGAATTAAGAGCTCTTGAGAGAACGTGGACTTCTTCAGAAGCGCCAAGACTACACGTCCCAAGTTGAGATTGGGTGAATCCCCGAGATGAAGAATGTGCTTCAGTATTATTTTCTCGTCCTTCATTTCCTCCCGGTTCCTTTCCCTGATCTCCACCTCTTTACCAAGTGCTAGTGGCCTTTTTGAGGGAGACAGGTGGGCCTCCTAGGGTGGCAGTTGACAGTGCAACTCTATTAAGTGCCAGTGCTGATGGGAAGGTGGGTCGTGTTTTCTTTACCTCCTGGTTGTGCTGTGCCCCTATTTTAGGGCAAGGGTAAGCATCTTTGGGGACAGGGGGCCTGTGTTTGGTGCTCTGCGGACCCTGAGGTGCCAGAGCGCACAGCTTTCTTTCCTGGACCGCCTGTGCTTCAGCCTCTCCTTCCTACCCCTAAGGCTGTTCACTTACTTAGCTTAAGGGTGTTTTCTTGGGCCCACAGTGCCGGGGGTGGGAGGGTGGGGGGGTGTCACTTAAGACCTGCTGCTTGGGAGTCACCTCCTGGGGCACATGCGGTTCTGGGATTGACGCAGCCTTAAACCCGGGCTCCTGCACGCAGAGCATATGCTCAGTCCGCTGGATCTTTTCCTCGTGGAATCTGATCATCTTCCGTACAGTATTTCTCAGAAGGGAGAGCAGAGCAGTGTTTTAAGAAGATTAATTTCATGTTCTTATGTATAATTTTTCCTTAGTTCCTTATTGCTTCTATAATCTAAACTCCTTACCACACAACCTTCATTGCTGCCGTCGCTCCAGCGCCTCAGCTGCACTGCACCGCTCAACGTTCTTCACTCCCTGTGTCAGGGCTTAGGAAAACCTCAGCCTTTCTTTTGCTCTCCTTCACCTGAAATGCTCTGGCTTTTGTTTGTTTATTTTTTTTTAATTCCAACTTGCTTATTCCTGCTCATTCTTTACAATTTGTTTGTTCCCTCTACATTTGTTTATTTTATTTTAATTCCAAATTTCTAAAAAAAATTTTTTTTTGAAACTCCAACTTGCTTATTCCTGCCCATTCTTTGAATCCCTCTACAAGCTTTTCTTTGCTTTCACCAGCTGGAGCAGGCTGTGTTCTCCTCCCAGCACCTCGCTCATACCTTTTCGGAGCAAACTCTTAGGAGCTGTTTATGCACACACCTGTTTTTCTGTTAATCCTTCTTGTCTTGCAGAGTGCTCTCAAGTGTTGAGTAAAGTTTTGCTCAGTGAGAAAATGCAAATGAAAAACTTAGGAATTTTGATTTCTGTTATTTGCTCATTAATTCTTGTCAGTTGGGCGGTGGCATGTTGATTGGTCCGCCTCTCCATTCTGACTTCCGGGTGCAGTATTGTATGATGTAGTGAGGGTTCATAGCTGTGGTGTAGATGATGTGAGCTGTGGTTATTTTCATTGAAAGTCTGTTTTCTTTGCAGTTTTTTTCAAAATGCCTATTCACTGTAAAATTTTCTTTCATGATAGTCTTCTGTTTATAACCAGAAAGCCAGTTTAGTTCTTTTCATCAGGGTGTATTCTTCTGACTTCCTGTGCAAGGTGAAAGAGATCTAAAAGATTTTTTTTTAATTATCAAAAGTCCAGAGAGCATTAGAACTCTGTTCTCCAGGGTTTTAGAATTATATAGATGCCTCCTCACAGAAGACCTTTTTTTGTACTATAGGGATGAAGTGTTCATTATAATTCCCTGGATGATGTTTTCCATGAGGAAAGGAACAGTTTTCAAAAGGGCGCTCGACACAAAAAATGCAGTTGAGTAAGAGTTTCTGAAGAGAATTCCTGAGTAGAACAATTGTAATTTTTCCTTTGAAAATAATTAGAATATATAAAAGATTGACATTCTTCTCACGTGTGATGTTGGGGATGAGAGGTATATTCAATAGTAAACATTTGTGGCCAATTTTTTTGGCTCAGATTACTATGACATGGAATCCATGGTCCATGCAGACACAAGATCATTTATTCTGAAGAAGCCAGAGCTGTCTGAGGAAGTAGTAGTGGCACCAACCCAGGAGGCGGGCGTGAAGACTGCAGATTCCCTTCGGGTACATTCAGGACACCTTTTGCAGACACGGTAGTTTGTTTCTTTTTCTTGTGGAGCTTATTTGTTTTGATTAGATAGTGCAGTTCACCACTCGTTTCCAGTTTCCCTCCTCCCCATCCCAATCCCCAGTGTAGACTGCCTTTGGGACTCAAGAGTTGGGCCATGAGTTACAAGCCAAATTATATTTTGAAAAAGTCTAGCTCATCTTTCTTGTTGAAGTCCATTAACCTACAGATACTCTCGGTATGATTTAGCCATTAGTACATTTCCTTTTCATTGTTCACCTAGGAAATGACATTTTAAAAGCCAGGTGATACAAATTCAGGATAACTCTAGAGATCAGATTAGGTTGGGGTGATTCTTCTAAAGTGGACTGAATGTTTTTAAAAGGAACAAGCGTACAGATATAAGAGTAGTGTAAACCTAGATCTGGCTATTGTATTCTGCCGTTCATTTCTCCTCTGTGACCTGTGAGGAGCAGGTGGACTCAGGTCAGGTTGAGGGAAGATGATACCACAGTGGTTGGCTGTAACCGTCTGATTTAGCAGGAATCCACTAAGACTCTACGTGGAAGCTTTACCCAGTCTTTTTTTCCCCCTAAATCTGAAGAGGCCTCTAAGGTAGTTCAGCTGAAGCGCACTTTTAGGCTCAGCTTTTTTTTTTTTTTTTTTTTATGTTTGTTTCCCCTAATTCTATGGTATTTTCTATCTGTCTGGCAGAGATCTTGTACAACCAGATAAACCTGCAAGTCCCAAGTTTATAGTGACGCTGGATGGTGTCCCCAGCCCCCAGGATACATGTCAGATCAAGAGGAGGACATGTGCTTTGAAGGAATGAAACCTGTAAACCAAACTGCAGCCTCAAACAAGGGACTCAAAGGCCTCCTCCACCCACAGCAGCTGCAGCTGATGAGCAGGCAGCTCGGTGACCCCAGTGGTAGCTTTTCAAACGGTGTGTTGAGAGCTCAGATTTCGCCTTTCCTGGGTGCTGGCCTTGTGCAGGAAACCTTTGACGTGTTTCTTTGACCTGCTTCTCTATCTCGAATGAGCATTAGAGGGAGATCTTGCTTCCATTTGTAATGCAGTAGCTACCGTTTCCTTTCTTCCAACCAGCAATCACCTAAATTTGAGACTTTATGTATGTATTTTGTAGACAGTTATTCCAGATAAAATGGAGGTCAGCTATAGAAGCCAAAATTACGCCTTGATTATGCTTGATTAGAAAGTGAGCCATCATTCTTAATGCCTTGTCTGTCTCCCCACCCTTAGAAACTATTTTCCCCATGTCAATAATCACTAATACACGGTTGTAAATGAGTTGACAGAAAATGAATTTTAATTCCTTGTAGAGGAATTTTTCATTCAGCCTGTGAAGAATTAAGAATTTATATAAAAAAACTATGGGAATTAGTGCAGAAGTTTAAATTTTTGGTGAACTCAGTTCAGCGGCTTTGTTTGAGTCAGGCAAACCTTACTATTGCTTCTCTCTCTGTCTCTTTTGGGGGGTCTTGGGGTCACACCTGGCAATGCTCAGGGGTTTCTCCTGGCTCTGCACTCAGGAATCACTCCTGGCAGTGCTTGGGGGACCATATGGGATGCCGGGTTTGAACCTGGGTTTGCCGTGTGCAAGGCAGGCGCCTTACCTGCTGTAACGATCGCTTCCCTTGGCGCCAGTGGCAGCTGAAATACTGCTGCCCATTTTCTTTCATGGGGGAGAATTTCTGCTCCTCACACCTCCTGACGTTTCTAGAAACACCTTCCTCTAGGCAGGGGAGAAATACTAAATATTAGAACTGAATAAAAGCATTATTGAGTTTTGAGATTATCCTAAAGCAGTTCTTTGCAAACATTAAATAGCTTAGTCATTAAAATTATAAAATAGAGGGGCCGGAGCTATAGCCCAGCGGGTAGGGCGTTTGCCTTGCATGTGACTGACCGGGTTCAATCCCCACATCCCATATGGTCCCCCTAGCACCGCCAGGACTAATTCCTGAGTGCAGAGCCAGGAGTAACCCCTGAGCATTGCCGGGCGTGACCCGAAAAGCAAAAAAGAGGGGGGCTGAGGTGGTAGTACAAGCTGGCAGGGCACTTGCCTGCACGTGGCTGACTCTAGTTCTAGCCCCAGGGCCCTATATGGAGACTCCGAACAGTTTTGGCCCCCAGTCTCCCCATCACCACCACCAAAAGCTCTTTAGGGGAAGATCATGCATGAGTAAAGTGAGCTGATTATTTTGAGCTAAATGCTTTTTTTTCTGTTATTAGTCGTTGATGTGATATCATGATTTTGTTTGGTGAAGGGTTTACAAATCCTTTTTTTTTTTTTCTTTTGGGTCATAGCCAACAATGCTAGTGACCCCATTATCCCTCGCTTCGGTCCCTGGCCCTGCACTCGGGAATCACGCCTGGTGGTGCTTGGGGGACTATAGGGATGTGAGAGATCGAATTTGGGTGTGCTTCTATGCAGAGTACCAACTGTGTTATCACGCTGACACCGGTAATGCCAGTTTTTTTTTTTTTTTGGGGGTCACACCCAAAGATGCTCAGGGGTTACTCCCGGCTCTTCACTCAGGAATTACCTTTGAACATGCTTGGGGGACCATTTGGGATGCTGGGGATCGAACCTGGGTTGGTTATGTGTAAGGCAAGCACCCTACCTGCTGTACTGTTGCTCTGGACCCAATACCAATTTCTTGATAATGGGTATTTGGTATAAAATAAAATTATTATTAATTTTGATGGCTTAAATTTGACGAGGCTCCAATTTCCCTTAAAATTTTGTTTGTTGTGGGACAACTTGCTGTGCCTGGGGACGTCTAGGATGGTGTTCAGGGCCAATGGGCCACCGGGCTAACGTGGCAGTCATCTCTAGGGGCATGCAGTGCACCTGGATTCAGCCCAAGGCCTCACCCATGCAAAGTGTGTGTGCTGCCACGAGCTACATTCCTGGCCCCAGGATCTTAATTTTCTTGAAAGGTATATATTCGTGTTAGATTTTATTGTCATTTTTATCATAACATTGACACAACAACATGTTCGTGAACATTTGTACCCAGGCTGAACTTTGCTTTGAAATGTGCTTTGGCTATTACAGACAAAGCTTGGCTCAGTGTGCGTCTCCTTTCCCCGTTGCTTTCATCAGGGTCTCATGCTCAGAGACGCGTTAGTCACTGTTAATTGCTTTAATAGCTAGATGAGGTGAGTGGCCTTTCCCATTGACAGCCGTATCAGGTCTCTGGGATCAGTGTGGCCCAGCCAGAGATTGTACTCAGAGATTGCAGGGAATAGTTCCTACACTGTTTCCCTGGACCATGTAATTGCTTCTAGTGTTTTTCTTGTCCATTGCTTTAAGGATGCATCTTTTTAAGGCAGTATCTGTTTTAAGCCATCCCACAGGAAATACAGATTTTGTTGCTTGCCATATAGATTTGATTTGTCTCTTAAAACTGGGACAGAAAATGTTGGGAGTTCCGTTGGGTCAGGGAGTGTGGATGTTTGGGCCATACCCAGCAGTTCTCAGACTGTTCTTGGTTCTGCCGGATGGAGAATGATCCGCAGTGCCCAGGACACCGTCTGTGGTGTTGATAGTAAACAGGATCAGCAGCATGTAAGGTGAGCGAGCTCCTTGCCTCCTGTACCACTTCTCTGGTCCCAACAAGAAAAGTGGAATTGCCTCATGGAAGAGCAGTCAGGAGTTTGTATGTAGGACATAAATCATTTCCACTAGATAAGCTTCTGTGTGTTTTAACGCTTTGTTGCTGGGAGTATCTAACTAGTCTGTTTTCCGGGTTTTATTTTTTTGGGGGTGGGGGGGGGGGTTACACCCAGCAAAGCTCAGAAGTTGCTCCTGGCGGTGCTCGGGGGCTGCTATGGGATGCCGGCGGCCACCTAAAAGGCAAACTTCCCTCCTGCTGTGCCGACGCTCTGGGCCCTTCCAGTATTATTTCAACTTGTTTCTTTTGGCCTAGGTTCTCCCTGGGGCTGTTTGTGTGTCCTCTGGGGCTGGGGCGCCACAGGAAGTAAACAAGGCCAGAAGGGGGCTTCAGTCAGGGAAAAATGGAGACTGGTCTGAAGCAGCGTTTCCCAGAGGGGTTTGGAGCGCAGCATTGCAATGATAGTAGCCTTGGTGCAGTTGGCGGCGCTTTGTTCCCTGAAACAAGGTAGATTGGGGCAGCGAGTGGTTCTGAAAAGAGGGCCATAGGCCAAGTAAGTTTGGGAAAATATGGGACCTGTTCAGGAGAGAAGGGATTTTTCTTGATATAAACACAATTTAGATTTTGTGAAACTGTTCCTTCTGGCCCTGTCTGGTTATTGCTTGTTTGCCTATTTGTTTATTTATTTTTGCTTCTTTTGGGCCACACCTGGTGATGCTCAGGGGTTGCTCCTGGCTCTGCATTCAAGAATTACTCCTGGCGGTGCTGGGGGCCATATGGGATGCTGGGGATCAACCTGAGCTGGCCGCATGCAAGGCCAACGCTCTCCCCACTGTACTGTTGCTCTGGCCCCAGGCCCTGGTCTGTTGGATTAAGACTAGGGTGCTTAGAGGCTACTACCAACTTGTGACTCCCAGTCATGCCAGTTAGGTTTTGGTGGTGGTCGTGTGAAACCGTGCGTTGGTGACGGTTGAACCTGGTTCTCTTGCTGCACACCCACACCTACGTCCTAATCCACGGCTTTGCGGACTCTTTGTTGGGCGATCAAGCAGTCTTCAGGGGTCACGCTGGCAGAGCTCAGAGACCCTGGAGGTGCTGAGGACTGATCTTGACCTTCTGCTTGCAAAAGAATGCACTCAGGCTCTGTGCTGTCTCTCCCAGCCCCAGCTGCTGGCTCTTTTGCAAATATTTATCAAGTCATAGCTTCGCTGATGCTCCCGTCTGCACTTTAGGACTGGCGTCTGTCTGTCTCTTGGACTGAATTCTAAGGTTGGAACCTTGGAACAATACGTCCTTAGAATACTAATTGCTATGCTTGTCAAATTACTATTTGTTGCCTGAGTTGCTTTCTTTTCGTATAATCATGAAAGGAAGAAATTTCCTATTTTTTAACTGAGGTTTACGGTTTTATTTAACATTTGCCAGGTGTCTAGTGAGTACTGATAAGTTAAAGAACCAAATGTGTATGCCTGAGTTGGACTGAGGCATATGTGTAGGGAGTTGGGATTAGTGTGCTTGCTTTCGTCACCATGAATATGTGTAATGCAGCTCTCACGAGGACTGCTGGGCTGGGGCGGGCTAGAACTTAATTGGGCCAGAATTGACAACTCTTCTTGTACTAGTTCTGTATGTAATTTTATTCTTGGTTTATTCAAATTTAAATTATTATAAATATTTTAAGTATCATTATAAGCATTTGAATCATGAAATTGAGATGTATTGCCTGAAGGTTTTTGGGTTTCCGGAAAAAAAATTAAAAGTAATTTGCATTCATATTCATAATTGTGCAGTGAGATAGCTATGTGCATGGGGCTCGCACTTGCTAGTCTGAGCTTTTCTCCACTGGAGGCTTTCTGCCGTTTGTCATCTGACACCGGCCAGGCACACTCTGGGGATCTGGAGCCCTGGCAGATGGGGCGTTTGTCACCTTTCTAGGTAAAAAAATCCTTCCTCCCTCTTTGAGTGTTGGTAAGTGGGAACACGTGAATTTACGCTTCATCGTACAGTTTGTTTATGGAGGTTGTTTTATTTTTGTTTTTAAATTTTGCTTTTGGGGTCATACCCAGCAACGCTCAGGGGTTACTGGCTCTACCTACACTCAGGAATTACTCCTGGCGGTGCTCAGGGGATCATTTGGGATGTTAGGGATCGAACCAGGGTCGGCCGTGTGCAAGGCAAACACCCTCTCCACTGTATACTATCGCTCTGGCCCTATTTTTTGTTTCTGGGTCACCCCTGGTGGGTTTACTCTGGCTCTGTGCTCAGGGAACCACTCCTGGCAGGGCTCGGGGAGCGTATGCCGTGCCTAGGCTCAACCCTGGTTGGTCGCGGCAAACTTTCCGGAAACCCAAAAACCTTCAGGCATAAGGCACGCTCCGTATCTGTACTCTGTGATTTTGTTTGCTTGTTTGCGTTTTATTGACTTCCCACGTTGTCTCCTTTCCTCTTTTTTCATTTAGTGCGCATTTTCGCTTGTTGCAATCCCATTGTTCATTTAGTTTCTCAGAACTGAAATTTACTTCTCAATAATCTTTTACAGAAAATGTTTCATTAGTGTTAATCATAAGACCCTTTGGACCCATTTATTTTCTACGACTTGGACACAGGAGAATATTTTATATATCTATAAATGTTTTGGGGCCACTCGCAGCAATGCTCAAGGGTAACTCCTGATGGGACTCAGGGATCACTCCTGGCAGTGCTGGTTGACCATACGGGATGCCGGGATCGAACGTGGGTTGGCCACGTTCAAGGCAAGTGCCCTATGCACTGAACTCACTCCGCCCAAGAACTGTAGATTTTAAGGGGCTTTTGTCAAAGGTTCCGTAAGCTGAATTGTCCATAATTAATGAGATGCTTTTAATTCTTCTCTTTGTAGCTGAGATGAGTGAACTGAGTGTGGTACAGAAGCCAGAAAAACTTTTAGAGCGGTGCAAGTATTGGCCTGCCTGTAAGAACGGGGATGAGTGTGCTTATCATCATCCTGTTTCACCTTGCAAGTGAGTAGTTGCAGACCTGCTGTGGTTTTCTGGTTAATTCTGTAGAGTTCATTATGATTAACTTCCGTGGACAGCCAGAGGCAGTGATGGCCTCCACTGTGGCCTCTCTCCAGTGGAGCAGATTTATGTCTCTGTTCCTTGGCTGATGGGAGGTGGGAGGCGTCTTTGCCTCCAGCCTGTAGTGCTGAAGTAGCTTCCTACGGACTTCCTGTATTGGGGAGCTGCGGGGATGTCTGCCCTCGTTCCTGTGCTTTGTCGCATGCCTGACATTGAGCTTAAGGCCTGGGAGAAAGTTATGCAGTAGGAATATTTTGGACTTGGGTGAAGTTTTTTCTTTCTAGCTGATTCAGTGGAATCAACTTCAGAGTATGGTTTTGGATTTTGGCGGAGCGATAGCCCAGTGGGTAGGGCATTTGCCTTTGCATGCGGCCGGCCCATGCCAGCCCGGGTTCAATCCCTGGCATCCCATATGGTCCCCCGAGCACCGCCAGGAGTGATTCCTGAGTGCAGAGCCAGGAGAAACCCCTGAGCATTGCCGGGTGTGACCCAAAAAAAAAAAAAAAAAGTTAGAAAACATTTTAAAATACTGTATAATGGAATCTCCATATTTTTTGTTCTCTCTCACCCCTCCCCCCGACCTCAGTAAGTTGAGAATCATGAGTGTATGATGGAAGATAACTCTGGTGCTCACTATATTGTTTATGTCATTAAATGTCACTTAGCTTTTGATTATTAGAAAATTAGTAGGTTTTTATTTTTCTATTTGGGTCACACTCGCAATGCTCAGGGGTTACTCTTGGCTCTGCACTCAGGAATTACTCCTGGCGGTGCTCGGGGGACCATATGGGATGCCGGGGATCAAAGCCGGGTCGGCCACTTGCAAGGCAAGTGTCCCTACCCCCTGGACTATCGCTCTGGCCCCTAGTGTTTTTATTAGATATTTTACCCCTTCTGCCTTTCATAGTGGCTTAGGAAGCGAGTTGAAAACCTGTTATATGGGCTTTGGAATAGATTGTTGGACCCTATTTTGAAATCAGGCATCATTAAATGGAATATCGCTTTTTTTTTCTCTGGTATTTCTCTGCTTCTCAAAACCGTAATTGGTGGAGTCTCTCTAAAAAAAGAATGATAGCGTGAAGCACAAATGTGAATAATATATTTTTTTTTAATAGGGCTTTTCCCAACTGTAAGTTTGCTGAAAAATGTTTGTTTGTTCATCCGAATTGTAAATATGATGCAAAGTGTACGAAACCAGATTGTCCCTTTACTCATCTGAGTAGAAGGCTTCCAGTCCTGCCTCCAAAACCAGGTTAGTGACTTTGTGAACAGCAGCTTTTGGGTTTTAAAAAAAAAATAGACTACATCTGAATTAAAAAAGGAAATTTGAAAGTTTTTTTTTTTTTTCTTTTTTGGGTCACACCCGGCAATGCTCAGGGGTTCCCCCTGGCTCTGCACTCAGGAATCACTCCCGTGGTGCTGGGGACCATATGGGGTGCCGGGGATCAAACCTGGCTGGCCGCTGCAAGGCAAACTACCTGCTATACTATTGCTCCCGCCCTGGAAATTTGAAAGTTTTAAAAATCATTCTACCGGCATCAGTGACTATAAAGTCAACGTGCCAAACCTATGCTCTTGTATTCTGAAGTGCCTACCCTGATCTCTAACTGCCTCATTTTGGGCTAAAATGTGTATTTTTATGCTGCTCCTGGCAGTGTGGGGTGAGAAACATGGGAGGTTGGATTCAGTGGCTGCAGGCAGCCGATGTGCACAAAGCAGGTGGTCTGTCATGGTGCCCAGCCCCTGCCTGCTCGTTGTCCGTTAATGCTGCTCCTATGAGCCGCCACTTAATGTGGTCAGGAAGGTTTTGGCCATGTAAGTTTAATTAATCTTTGTCTTTGTCTCAGTTACAACACCAACACCACCTTCTAATAGTCAGCTCTGCCGCTACTTCCCTGCTTGTAAGAAAATGGAATGTCCCTTCTATCATCCAAAAGTAAGACTTATTTCCCACATAAATGAGTGAAAATTTCTCAAGTCTGAGAGCTTGAAGATCCCTGTCTTGCCCCCATGTGTCACTGTTCATGCTGGGTCCTCAGCAGTCAGAGGGAAGCTCGCCTTCCCCAGTGGGCCTTCCTTTTTCTCAAAAGCCTTAACTTGTGGCCCCCCTTCTGCCCCCTGCCAGAGCTGTGAATAATAGCAGTTCTCCATAGCATCGAGACTGGGACTGATGCTCTTGGGATTAAGATTGGTTGATATTCCCTTGAGAGCTTGTGTGGAGGTTCTCCACCCAGCAGACCAGCCCATTACAGTCTGGGCCCAGCGGTTCATCAATATATGCTTTATTTGGAGGTGTTTAAAAGAGTTTGCCTCCCCGCCGGCAAGCCTGGCAAGCTTCCGTGTTGTATTTGATATGCCAAATTCCAGTAACAGTTACATTAGGTCATTCCCATGACCTAATATAATGGTTTGAGGCTCTTTATGTTCCTGTAGCAAGCCGATGCCCCTGGCTCTACTGGCATGAGACAGGACATATGGAGATATTACTGGTGCCCGCTCTAGCAAATAGATGATCAACGGGAAGATCGCGATCGTGATCGTGATATTCCCCAGTTTCTCAGAGTATGAGCTGTCCAAAATAATAATCACTGAATATTGTCTGAAAGACTTTTTACTTTTCTCAAACCACAGCTGGGCACAGTAGGTGAAGCTTCTCAGAGACATAATGTAGGGGTGTCTTAGGTGTAGAGAAATAACGGGCAGCATGTAGGGTGTCTTAGGTGTAGAGAAATAACGGCAGCATGTAGGGGGTCTTAGGTGTAGAAAACTGGTATTACATGTAAAGGTTCTCTTTGAAGTTCATCTTTTATCTAAGATTTCAAGACTCAGGAAAGAAGTAGTAAATGATACAGATCTACCTTTTTTTTTTAGGGGGCAGGGAAGGTAGTTGGGGCTCAAAGCTTGCCCAGGATTAAAGCCAGGTTGGCTGCATGCAGTGCCTGCTATGCTGTCTCTTTGGCCCACCAAAGAAAGTGAACAAGAAAACCTCTTGGCCTGTAAATGTTTGGGTGGGCTGGTTACTGTTATCTTCTATTGTGTTGGTTTATATTGTACACAAACTAAAACACTTACTTACTCAGCATTGTAGATTTAACACTCAGTGTACACGGCCTGACTGTACCTTCTATCATCCCACGATTGCTGTGCCGCCACGACATGCCTTGAAATGGATTCGCCCCAAACCAGGTAATACTTAAAGTCAGGTTCTGCACTATTTCAAATACTTCTTTTTTTTTTTTTTGGTTTTTGGGTCACACCCGCAATGCTCAGGGGTTTCTCCTGGCTCTGCACTCAGGAATGACTCCGGCAGTGCTCGGGGGACCACATGGGATGCCTGGGATCGCGGCATGGGCTGGCCGCGTGCAAGGCAAACGCCATACCCGCTGGGCTATCACCCGCCCCATATTTCAAATACTTCTAATTTCTCATATCTTAGTTATAGGTTTTGGGAAATAATATTTTAGATTCTGTACCAGGGGAAAGTTTCTACCAAGGCCATCTCAAGAGTTACACTGGTTACAAATTTCAAGTAATTTCTTGTGTGACCTGTAATTTCAGTTATATATTGTATCTTTTATATATTTACATAGTCTTTTGTCATAACCCATAGAACAAATATTCTTATGCAAGCAGTTAATTTAAAATATTTTTGTTTTGTTCAGTGAATAACACCCAGTCCTACTTGGCAGAAGATCATGAAGTTGAAAGTTTTCATCTGCTGAAAAATACTCTACAGAACTTGTCATATCTTGAAACTTGGAATATATTGCTTTCATAATATGAAGTTTATGACATCCAAAGTGTCTAATTTTTTCAAGTTTGTAAGTTTATTAAGTGGTTTTAACATTGGGTGTTTTTTGTTTGTTTCGTTTTGTTTATGAAAAGACAGACTAAGGAAAAGCTGAGTTCTATTAAACATTTGAGGTGTGTTTCTTACACTGCTGTTTCAAGCATCTACAGTGTGGTGATCCCAGTGCTCATAGTCCACATGGAGGTGACTGCTGTGTCTGAAAAGGGGAGTTGGGCACACACTAACTTCCACAAGTTGAATGGCTTCTACTTTCCCCCAAAAGTTATTTAAAACATAATCTACCATGAAAACAAGTGTCCAAAAGTGCTAAGATGCTAACTAGTTAATCTTTTAAAATTTCGTTTAAAAAGCATGATACGTAGGCTACTCAGATTGAGTGCCATTGTAGTAAAAGGCTCCCAAATGACGGCTGATCTCTCGCCTCCTGAGTGGGGTGAGTGACGGACGTGGTTGCTTAATGTGTGGTGAAAACATCTCTAGTGGCAGATGCAAAAAATATAAACAGTTCCTTAAAAATACTTCAGTATAAGTGTAATAATTACACTTATACTAGTGTATATAAGTGTAATTATTACACTTATTAAGTGTAATAAGATACAGAAAACAGATTTTAAACTCACAAGATCACGCCTATCCATATGTACTCAATTCTGAAAAATAATATTCAGAAATAATTCCACAGAAAGTAGTTACTACCGAAGATAATTTTTTTAATGTAAAATTAGAATTAAATAGTGTATTTTAAATGGCAGACTGTATAATTTCAGAGATCAGATAAGTGAACTGCTAATTAGGTGTGTAATTCTGGACTATTAAGTCAATATACAGTTTCTTGTGTGATTTTAAAAATTATTAAGGCAAGATGTGTCAAATGCTTTAGAATTAAATAGTATTACTGATTCTAAGACTTGATATAGTTTTTTTTAAAACACCAAAGTTAAAAGTTGGATAGAAAAGAGTAAATTAATGCAGAGAGATAAAGATTGAAATGTTCTCAGGACCATTTAAAGAAAAATTTGTTGTCTCTATCTTAGGGAAATACCCATAAAATAAAGCATGTAAAAGTTGAGAATTTAGAGCAGAAGACCAACACTTCTTTGTGACCATTGCTTTTCCATTGGGATAAGAATCAGATACTATGAACAATTTTATAAATTATGATTTGTTGTGAATTTACAGAGAGCTGAATGAGATGAAATTTCATTCTGAAGGTGTATGCCATTGAATTAGGGCATTGTTCACCCCGGTATTACTTAAAATACTTGGTATCCTGCAGGAGAAATTTGTTTCAATTCTATTCCCAGAATTTTAGATGTTTTTGTATTGTTATAAGTGGTATGTAGTTACAGAAGATAAAAGGGAAAGAAGGGCTTATTTAGTTCAGCATTTTACCAGAAAGAGCATGCTTAAATTTGATCCCTCCCTCCCCAATTAGACATTGCTTGGAAAACAAATTAAGTTTAACCTTATTTTTCAGTTACGGTTAATAAGCAGGGTGAGAGGTTGATTTACTCTAAACGAACCACTGAAATGAAGGGAACAAACGAAGGCGGCTGGTGCACACCCTGGGTGGCCCCAAGCACAGTGCGCTTTGGCATGCGTTTATTTACACAGAGTGGGCTAACGGCGCCAGGAGTCTCAGGTTACAAATTGTGGACTTACATACCATACACAAAAAATAAGTATATGGGCTAAAAAAATATAGGGTAGAATCTATATGGCCTCTCATTTATTCACCTTTAAAAACTGGATGAGCTAGCAGCTGAAACCAACATGACTTTTATTGTGAACCTATCAGCAGTGAGTAAGGCGGATTATCAGGGTGGCCACTTGGAAGAGTGAAAATGCAGTGTAGGCTATTGCCTCCCTCCCGGTCTACTGACTTCATGACTAGAGCGTGTCTGCCTGCGCCGAATGGGAAGGGAATGGCTTTAACCAGAAGGTGGCAAATTTGACCCCGAACGAAAACCTGCCAATGCAACAGGCTCATAAACGCTTCAGAAATGGCTCAGGGGACATTTCCTTTAATGACTAACCCTCTAGAATGTGTGAAGAGACATGTAAGATTGAATTCCAAAATTTGGCTTAATTTTAGAGAATCCATAATGAAAGAATACCATCTTCTATTTCATGTTTTAAAGCCTTAATTAACTTCAGACACAGATCCTCAGAATTATAAAGCTGACCAAGACTAGTCACTGATTAGTTTCTGGGCTATTATTTAGCTATTCCTGTTTGTAGTATTTATAAGGTGGCAGACATAGAAAATAGATACAGCAACCAATGTGCCTTGTCAAAACTTTTTTTTTAAACAAATATGAAGGGTTTGTTATGCTACAAAGATAAGGGTTTGTTATGCTACAAATGCATTAAAATAAATTCACAGGACCTATAGAAGAGCATCAACTTCACATTTAGAAAAATATATTTCAAAGTAGCAGTCTACATAATTTTCAGTCTTCAGGAGACTACAGATAGGCTGAACAGCAAATTCCTGAATGGCAAGTACTGATCTTTGGCAGCATTTACAGTGAAGAGAAATAAGAATCTAAGAGTTCAGCCCTGATCCACCAAAAAGGAATTTCACCAAATTTTATAAGCAGACCGGTGTACTCGTTCATTCTGGAAGTCAGTCTATGGGGTGGTCTACATCTAAAATTTCCCAGTAGAAAAAAAAATCTGTAAAATTTTTAATTCAAGTTACATGTTGGACAAATATGTAGGCCATATCTGAAATACTATTGCTATCTAAGACCTTAAAATCTACACTGGAAACCATCATACTTGTCCATTTAATTTTTCAGTCATAGAGATGACTGAACATCGAAATATAAAGATAGCTCAAAACTGAAAATGTAGTGACGGAATGAAAGTGGCCAGGAGCAATGCCCATAGCGGAAGGCCTTTATAAATCATCCGCTTCCTATTCTCCAGTCAGCTGCTCATGTCTCCGTAGTTTAAGACTCTGATCTTTTAGGGTCGGACGATGGTATGTTTCTTTCCCTTACGTAAACAGGATAAACCATAAAGCCATGACAGGAAGGTACAAATGCTGTTTAAAAAATGATGCTAATGGGATGAAAATTGCCCGAGTTGGTCTTTTAAGGTTTTGGTTTTTTGAGGAGTGCTTGTCCTCGGAGTCTCCCGGGCGTCGGCCAGACTTGCACAACCCTCGCCAAGCATGGGTGCTGGCCTTCACCGAATACTCGACTCTTTCTTGGAGAGTAATTCCGGCAGTGTATGGATTATGGAGCCGTCCCTCGCTTATGGCCAGCGTAGGCATGCTTCGCTTCTCTTCGCTCTTGTGGGCTTGGGCATTGATCCTCATTACAGTCGTAAATTAGCACCACTTGACCATGAAGGATTTGGTTCTGGATTTTTCTCCTCTTCGGTAACTGGTCTTCCAAGGTTATTTATGTAGTCTTGGCTTCCGTCTCGTTCAGTGAGGCATATGTACACATTTCCAGACAAATAAACTGTAATCAGAAGAAAAATCTTTCTTTAGTTTAATGAGGTTTACTTCAGCTTTCAGATCAGACTATGTATAAACAAGTTACTTTCTCCCCACCCCTTTGGGTTACACCCTGCGACGCTCAGGGGGTTACTCCTGGTCTTCACTCAGGAACTACTCCTGGCGGTGCTTGGGGGACCATACGGGATGCCAGGGATTGAACCTGGGTTGGCCGCGTGCAAGGCAAACGCCCTTTCTCTCCTCCCCCCCCCCCCCCCCAATATTGCTCCGGCCCCTGGTTATTTTACTATGCTACCTGAGTCTAAAAGCTGGAACTCTGGACGGTCTCGCGTGTCTTAAACTAGTAAAGCAGCGCTCTTGCACTGAGGTTACCAACCTGCAGTCATCACCTCCAGCACTGATCACGTGTCGGTCACCGCTGGTAAAGCGAATGTTTGTCACATGGGGTGAGTGGCCCAAGAATCTCTTATGCTTTGCCTAAGAAGCGAGACACAAACTTCAGGATGTGTGGTTCACAGAGAGGAGTGGGCGTTCCCGCTGGACAGCAGCAGCTCTGGAGAGAGTGAGAGAGCTAGGAGCCCAGCCAGTGCTGTGCTTTGTGAGTGACTGGGTTTGCACTTAAAAGTCAGGTGATGGGGCCGTCCGGCATCTGAGGTAGTTAGGAAGACTGATGAAAAGCATTTTAAACTGGACACTGAATTGATTAAAGGTTTATTGGGGGTAGGAGGAAATACATTTCTGACATTTTCTGAGTAATGGTTTAGGGAGGCGGAGGGGTGTGGCGAGGAGTGAAGAATACGAGGAAAAAGTGGCTGGGGCGGCGGCGTGACTCAAGTTGTAGAGCACAGGTCCTGGCCTCGCTGCTGGCATTCACACAATTAAATCTTTTCAAGTATGTTGATAGTACCTCCCTCATACGCGAATAACAGGTAAAATGTTATTAGCAAGTGGACAGTTTTTACTGGGATTGAAAGTAAGACTAAATGAGGGGCCCAGAGCGACAGCACTGCGGGTAGGGCCTTTGCCTTGCACTTTCGGCAGCAGGGGGGTAACCCCTGAGCATTGCCGGCTCTGACCCAAAAAGCAAATAATAAGAGTCTGTATGGGACATGGCAGGAAAGCGCTGAGAGTCGGGCAGTTCAGCGGGGAAGGTGCCTGCATACAGCCAAGCCAGGTGTGTCCCTGCGCCACATACTCCCTTCCTGAGCACAGCCAGGGGTCACCCAGCCCACAAAGGAAAAAATGAGCATATTTTCCAGCTGTTTCCCTTCTGGGTATTTAACTCAGAAAAATCGGAAAGCGATTTATGTACTCTTGGAGTCACTGCAGCTTTATTTACAATAAAGATAAGGGAGCAACAAGTGTCTTTTTCCCCTTTTTTGGTCACACCGGCGATGCTCAGGGGGTTGCTCCTGGCTTTTCGCTCAGGAATTACTCCTGGCGGTGCTCAGGGAACCATATGAGATGCGGGGATTGAGCCCGGTCGTCTGCGAGCAAGGCAAACACCCTCCCCACTGGACTCGCTCCATCAGTGGGTGAATGGTAGAGGCGTGTGCGCATATGTATTCGTGTCCCGAAAAGGATCATGGGATCTCACCACCAGCAGTGATGTGCGTGGACCCTGCAGGTGCCGTTTCAGTTAATAACCCTAATAGCCTTGTAATTCACGACTCATCTGAAAAAATAACATGATTACTTTTACTGTGCGAGAGAAATATTTTTGTATTTGGGGAGTATTAACTTTTGCTTTTATATTTTATTACTGCTTAATTAACAACCTAATTTTTTTTTTTTTTGGGTCACACCGGCGATGCTCAGGGGTTATTCCTAGCTCTTGGCTCCAGGAATTTCTCCTGGCAGTGCTTTCGGGGGACCATATGGGATGCTGGGGCTCAAACCTGGTTGGCTGCGTGCAAGGCAAACACCCTATCTGTTGTGTATCACTCCGGCCCAAAAAGAAATAAATTTTAATTTTTAATTATACCACCGTGAGATATACAGTTACAAAGATGTTCATGTTTGGGTTTCAGTCATACAGCGTTCCAGCACCCATCCCTCCACCAGTGCCCATTTCCCACCACCAATGTCCCAGTTCCTCCCCCAGCCTGCCTCTATGACAGGCACTTCTCTCTCTCTCTCTCTCTCTCTCTCTCTCTCTCTCTCTCTCTCTCCTCTCTCTCTCTCTCTCTTCTCTCTCTCTCTCTCTCTCTCTCTCTCTCCTCTCCTCTCTCTCTCTCTCTCTCTCTCTCTCCGCAATGCTCAGCTCTAGGCTGGTATTATTTCCAACACTTAGCACACTGTTCCCTTCTCTTACTAACCTCTGAGGGGGTATGAACATTTAAAGAAAAATAGTATTAGATGCTCAGATATATTAAAAATAAGTTTTCTTAGTTTAGTAAACCAAACACAAACTTACAAATTTTTCAGAACATGGGAAGTCAAATAACTTAACCATGCCAAAGTCGTCTCCTGTGACAAGGTTGATTCCTGAATGGGCCACACAGGCACAGTTGACATCCGCTTTATCAGCATGTCTGGGCCAGATGCCCAAAACTTCATCTCCTAGAATGCTAGAGGGAGAGAAGGAAAGAGTCTACAGCAAAAGCTTCATTCACCACACTGAAAATCTGTATATTCCGGTAAATATGGTATTTTTTTTCTTTTTTTGCTCATTGGGTCATACCCAATGAGCAAAAACCCATGCCTAGGGGTTACTACTCCTGGCTCTGCACTAAGAAATTACTGCTGGTGGTGCTCGGGGGGACCACATACGGGCTGCCAGGGGATCGAACCCAGGTCAGCCGTGTGCAAGGCAAACACTACCTGCTATGATGTTCCTCTCGTCCCCGTTTAAGCTTTTTTTTTTTTTTTTTTTTTTTAATTTTTAATTTTTGGGGGGCAACTGATTTATATATTAAAAAAAAAAAATCTGGTGTTGGAGCTGGAACAATAGCACAGTGGGTAGGGTGTTTGCTTTGCGTGGCCCGACTCAGGTTTGATCCCCGGCATCCCATATGGTCCCCGAGCACCGCCAGGAGTCGTTCCTGAGCAAAGAGCCAGGAGTATCCTGAACATCGCCGGGTGTGACCCAACAAGCAACACATAAACAGAGAGACTGGTGGTGTCTGGGACTGCTGCTAGTGGAGGAGGCCGCGCAGCGCCGGGGGGACAGGCGCGCGGCAGCCCCTCCCCTCCCTCTATCCCAACTCAAGGTTCTTACCTTAGCAAACCTGCGGCCTGTTTCATTAGAGGGACTTTAACGGGCCACGTTTCCTCAGGATTCAAGATCAGGTACCTAAACTTTCCTTGAGCCACTAGCTCTTAACTCATCAAGTGTTGGTTCCTTTAGTGTTACATAACATACTTACCTAGTCCACGTGGCCCACGTAATCCTGTCAATGGCAGCGTGATCCAGAAGATGTTTTCCTGAAGGCACTTCGTGAGACATGCCGCTTATAGCAACCAGTGGAGACCTTAATTGTATTAAAATAATCCCGCTATGAGGCACAATCCGGAAGAGGTTCCTAGTGTACTAGTAAGTGCTGCTTGATTTATATCTAGTATTCACATGCAAAATAACTAGAAAAATGAAATTATTTTAAGAATAGAATTAATTGGGGCAGGAGCAATAGTCCAGCGGGTAGGGCGTTTGCCTTGCACACGGCTGACCCAGGTTTAATCCCTGGCATCCCATATGTTCCCCTGAGCACCAGGAGTAACCCCTGAGTTTCACTGGGTGTGACCCAAAAAAGAAAAAAAAAAAAAAAATAGAATTATTTAAAACAATTCAGAAGTAATGAAAGTCAGGAGCTTAACTGCATTCATTAATGCCAACAATTGAAAGCAGAGCTGATCTAAACTGGAGGGTTAACCAGTACCTACCTGGAGAAACCTGCTGTCTGCTGAGAAGTCCATTTGAATAACAAAGCTTGGAATGTCTTTGCAGTAGCTAATTCTGTTAAGGTGGGGCCCAATGTTAGGTCATAAAAATCCACTGAGTTCTCTCCAGAGCCCACTGCCAGAAACCGGGAATCCGGGCTAAATCTGAACATACAACATGAGAGAGATCTGTCAGACCACATGGGATTGCACAAAACACTTAAGACCAGCGATTCCAGCGCTAGAAAATAAGTAGATGTGGGATATGGCCTCTTAAAAGGCCTGAGTAAATATAACTCAGCTGCTTCTGGCTCTCATTTTGCCCAGCCGCTCATGAGGTGCCCAGGAGGGATGGCGGGTTCTAGCCCTGGCCCGCCACTCCAGCAGAGCCTCACAACAAGCCAGGCGCCCCACTCCATGAGGACCTCCATGTTCCACATCCGACTTCCTCCTCGTCAGAACTCACCCAGCAGACCAGCCTATCACAGCCTGGCTTGCGCGCCACAAGCGTCCGCGCAGGTTCATCAATAAATGCTGGATTTTGAGATGACTACAAAAAGTATGCTACCCGCGGCAGAGCCTGGCAAGCTACCCGTATTTGATATGCCAGATACCAGTAACAATTATAGACCTCATTCCCATGACCTGATGGAATGGTTTGAGGCTCTTTATGTTCCTGGAGCAAGCAGGTGCCCTTGGGCTCTACTTGCATGAGACAGGTCATATGGAGATGTTACTGTGCCTGCTCAAGCAAATCGAAGATGAACGGGAAGACAGTGATACAGTGATAAATATAACTAATTACATGTACAAATATTTTTACATAGAACAAAAAACTTTGGCTTCAATTTTAGTGGTTCCTGAATTGTCTATAATTAAATGTTTTTGAACAGCCAGTCCATTTGCATAATGGCTAAATTAAAAAAATCCACTGGGATTCTGGATTCTTTCATAGAGGTCAAGGAATGGGGAGCTTACGTCGTCTCAGGTTATTACATGAATGGCACGTTCCTTGGGTCCGCGGAAGCAGGGTTAAAAGCGGCACTGACCACCGAGCATGAAGCTCGTAACTCTGAGGCCTCTTCCTCCAGTACTGCTGAGGAGGTTGATCCGCCAGCATCCGAGGCCAGAGCAACGACCCACCCAGCCTGCTTGGCAAAGTGTAATCAAAAGCGGCCCCTGGGCCTTTCAAGCACTGCTTGGGCTCCTGTGTTCTGTTCTCCAGCAAATCTGTGAATGAAAGATAATATAAGGGGGCCACAGCACCCGCAGAGGGCATTTGGCTTGCTTGTGGCCGACCCAGGCTCAATCCCCAACACCCCATATGGTCTCCCTAGGCACCGCCGGAGTAACCCCTGAGCACTGCTGGTGTGACCCAACCTCCATGATTTGTCTAGTGGCCACTGACGCCGCGGGGCAGTTCAGACTGCGTGTCCAGTGGCCATTGACGCACGGGGCAGTTCAGACTGCGTGTCCAGTGGCCATTGGCGCGCGGGGCAGTTCAGACTGCGTGTCCAGTGGCCATTGGCGCACGGGGGCAGTTCAGACTGCGTGTCCAGTGGCCATTGACGCGCAGGGCAGTTCAGACTGCGTGTCCAGTGGCCACTGGCGCGCGGGCAGTTCAGACTGCGTGTCCGAGTGGCCACTGGCGCGGGGCAGTTCAGACTGCGTGTCCAGTGGCCATTGACGCGCGGGCAGTTCAGACTGCGTTGTCTTGCTGCTGGGCTGCCCTAGAACGGGGGACCTGAGGTGGGAACCACCTTTACTGATTCTCGAAGTTCTAGGAAGGGTTCACTTGAAAAGGGTTTTTACTGGTGGTTCAATTTTTGATCAATCTGACTGCCATAATCTATTATCGAGTGGAAGTGATGGTAATCATTGTACAATAACAAGGTTAAAGCACTGAAAAAATAAGATTCAAGAAAGGTTTAGCTTTTGGGGCACAGTATATGCATGAAAATCCAAATGAAGTCATTGAATTACTAGGGAAAAGGAACAGGGAAATGACTAGGGGAAATGTTTGGGATTATCACAGTCTTCCAGGCTGATAACTTGAATGGCGGATTCTAATGTGATTGTTAATTCATCCAACAGCCCCTCAGTATGTGCTACTGTAAAGTCTTATGGCTGTTTGGATACTTCTTCAGTTAAAGCTCCACTGGGCATCAACCAAGCAGACAGGTCACGACCGCGCGAGGCTACCCAGGCACTATTACTGACGTTGTGCTTTTTTTTTTTTTTTTTTTTTGCTTTTTTGGGTCACACTCGGCGATCCTCAGGGGTTCTCCTGGCTCTGCACTCAGGAATTACTCCTGGCGGTGCTCAGGGGACCATATGGGATGCCGGGGATCGAACCCAGGCTGGCAGGGGCCAGCCGCGTGCAAGGCAAGCGCCCTACCTGCTGGGCCATCGCACCGCCCCTGTGTTTTTTTTTTTTTTTTTTTTGGGTCACACCCAGAGGCACACAGAAGGTACTTCTGGTTCTTCACTCAGGAATTACTCCTGGCGGTGCTCGGGGGACCATGTGGTGGCAGGGATCAAACCCGGGTGGGCTGCATGCAAGGCAAATGCCTGCCCGCTGTGCTATCACTCTGGCCCCTAATGATGTCTTCATGAGGCAACTGGATCCTTTATGCACACAGAATAGAAATGACATTGTCTAATTTACTAACCTGATATCGTGGATTATACATCGTCGGTCTCTCTTCTTTCCCCATATTTTCAGAGAGCTCACCAGTAAAATAATAAATTCTCCATTTTTCATTCCAATAGCCACCATGTCCCCTTCAGGGCTGTAACACAGTACGAGCAGCATGTCCCAAATTCACTTTGTTTAGCATCTTCTACAAGAGAGCCAGAGAACTATGTTAAGTAGAAGACTTTAACTGCAAAACACCTCTTCCAAATTCGCAACATGGCCCTTAGATGGGGAACTTGAGAGTGCTAATGGTGTAGTGCTTAGATTTGTAGGAACCACCGGCACCTACTTTAGCAGTGATGTCCCAGAGTCTCACTGTCCGTCTTCTGCAGCAGAAAGGAAAAGATCTCTGGAGGGATGTGCTGCTAGTCCCCATATTGGTCCATCCACATGACCATTAACTAAAATATTACATGCTGCATTTTTTCTCTCCAACCCGATAATTTCAGCATTCCTTGTTCCGCGAGAATCTTGCCCTGAAAGAAGTGGACACTATATTGTCATGCACATTGCTCTTGAGTGCACTAAACAAATGATCCTGTTGGCCATCTCAGAATTTTGAAACTCATCCGGTGCAAGCTAGTCACTAATCCATGCAGTTTTCTCACCAGAAGCATGGCGCCACGGCAGAGTGCATGCCTGCCAAAGAACTTTAAGTACACGCAATGCCGCTTCTCTAAGCTAATACTCCTGGATGCGCTGGAGACTGTCACGTGGCCCGAGCAGCAGTGAGGCCTGCCTTGTGGTCCAGGAATGCTCCTAAGAAATGGCAAACAGCTGGAGAGAAATCTTGGGGCTTCCCGGATTCGTTTCCCAGCACTGTATTTGTGGCTCAGCAGCACTAACTTGAGTGGCCCTCAGGTCCCATGGGATCACTGCTTGGAAGACCCCAAAACTACAGTTAAGATAAATGTACGTTTGCTATTTAATAACCTAAGGATACTAATGTGTGTGTTTATAAACAGGTTTATTATTTATTTATTTATCTATCTATTTATTTATTTGCTGGGGGTGGTGGGCCAGGGCTAGAACCTGCCATCCCTCCTGGGCACCTCATGAGCGCTGGGCACAGTGAGCCAGTAGCAGCTCTGCCCCATGTCTGTCTCTCTTGGTAGCCCCCCAAACACTGCCAGGAGTAATTCCTGAGCACAGAGCGGAAGTGAACCCTGAGCATCGCTGGGTGTGGCCCCAAAACCCCAGCAGAGCCTCACAACAAGCCAGACTCCATGAGGCCCTCCATTTTCCACATCCGGACTTCCCCCTCGTCAGAACTCCACCCAGCAGACCAGCCTATCACAACCCGGCTCATTAATAAATGCTGGATTTAGAGATGACTACAAAGAGTATGCTACCCGCACGGCAGAGCCTGGCAAGCTACCCGTGTCGTATTTGATATGCCAAATACCAGTAACAATTATAGACTTCATTCCCATGACCTGATGGAATGGTTTGAGGTTCTTTATGTTCCTGGAGCAAGCAGGTTCCCTTGGGCTCTACTTGCATGAGACAGGTCATATGGAGATGTTACTGGTGCCGGCTCGAGCCAATCGATGATGAACGGGAAGACAGAGATACAGTGATCTATTTATTTATTTATCCTTTTATTTATTTATTTTTGCTTTTTTTTTTTTTTTGGGTCACACCCAGCGATGCTCAGGGGTTACTCCTGGCGGTGCTCAAGGGATCATATGGGATGCCGGGGATCGAATCTGGGTCCTGCTGAATGCAAAGGCAAGCGCCCTGCCCGCTGGACTATCGCTCCGGCCCTGGTGTGGAATTTCTTGCCCCTGGCATCTTACCTGGCTCCTCAAAGAGGGAGTCTGGTTTCTAGACTGTTAATAGCGGTTCCGTGCACTTGGTCCGACACCACACGCCGTCAGTGTACCCAGCGCCCCTCAAGCACCCCAACGCACTTGCCTCTCAGCCACTCCCCAACGACTGTGTATCAGTTCTCCCGTTGTGTTGTCTTTGGCCTTTGTTGCCCCTTTGCTGTGTATCTTTAAGGCCCACATATGAGAGATCATCCTGTATCTGCCCTCTCCTGGCTGACTGCGCTCCACGTGACACCCTCTAGTTCCATCGTGTTGCTGCAAATAGCAGGTTTTATTCTTTCTTGGAGCTGCAGAGTATTCTGTGTGTACATACATACATACATACATACATACATACATACATACATACATACATACACATACATACATACACACACACATACATACACACATACATACATACACACATACAATTTCTTGGTGCATTTGTGCAGCTGAGCATTTGGATTGCTGGCTAGTGTACTAAATGCGGCGATGAACATAAATGCACATATCCTTTTAAACGTTCTTGTGTTTTGGGGGTAGATGCCAAGACCACTCATTGTTTAGGCAAATACGAATGTAGGCAAGCTTGGACAGCGTCTGTGGGAGCCAGCGTGTAACACAGTCCCAGGGCTAACAGATCCCAGGGGACTGGAGAAAACTGAATAAAATGAGCGTTGTGACTTGGTGTGAGAGAATATTCCCAGGAGGCTCATGGCACTGGGGTAACCTACACTGTTTAGGCAGCTAAATAGCTGAAAAGAGCCCACTGGTGGGGCAGACCACTTCTCATGTGTGAGGCCCTAGTTTGAACGCCAGCACCGCAAAGACAGGTCCGCTGAAAGGGACATTCTGGGAACCATAGTGGAGTTAGCAATGAAAAGAAGCAGGAAGTTGTAATACAGTGTCTGGATCTGGTCCTGGGCTGTGCATTCGCCGCAGTAGCACAGCGAAGAAACCCACAGGAAAGGCAGCTGCAATGGACACCCGTTAAGTTCTTTCCTCAAGTTGCAAAGAGTGACAGGAACGAGTGTTCGAGTTCAGGGCAGCCAGAACGGCTCAGGAACTTCTTACCTTGCCTCTGCAAACAGAGCGAACACAGTCTGTCACCTGGCCGGTCTCCAGCGCGGAAGGCCCGGCATCGCCGCAGTTCTTGATCCCACAGTTTGACTGCTCCTCCTTCTTTGGACCTAAGGAAATAGCAGCCCAAAGCAAAACAGGCATTTATCATTGGGTATCAGAAGACTTTCCACCAGTAAATGCAAAATAATACAAAATACAAGAGCCCTGGCTTTGTTTTTAATTTTTTAAGTCATACTGGCAATGTTCAGGGGTTACTCCTGGCTCTGTACTCAAGAATTGGAGCTCTGACAAGCTGGGGAGTCTGGATTTGGAACATGGCTGCCCTCATGGTGTGGGGGGTTCCTCTGGCTTCTTGCAAGGCTCTGCTGGGATGGTGGGCCAGGGCTAGAACCCGCCTTCCCTCCCGGGTGCCTTGTGATCAGCTGGGCACAGGGAGAGCTGGTAGCAGCGCTGCCCTTTCAGCTCTTGCAAGAAGCCAGAGGAACCCCCACATCATGAGGGCTGCCATTTTCCACATCCAGACTCCCCATTGGTCAGAACTCCACCCAGCAGAAGAGCTGATCACAAGCCCGGCTCATCAGAGTCCCACCCTACAGCAGTCTTTTTTCAAGCCCGGCCAGGTATGCCTGATCCAGAGATTCACATACACCTAAAAAGGATAATAGAATGAAAATGTAAGGCCAGGTGATAGGATTACAAATTCTGTTCTATAAAAATAGCAAGTGTATTTCATGTATGTATGTATGTAATTTGCTTTTTGGGTCACACCTGGCAATGCTCAGGGGTTACTCCTGACTCTGCACTCAGAAATTACTCATGGCTGCTTCAGGGACCATATGGGATGCTGGGAACTGAACCCGGGTTGGTCCCATGCAAGGCAAACGCCCTACCCGCTGGACTATCGCCCGGCCCCAAGTATACTTTAAAGGGTCAAAAGAATCCCCTTCGTTATTAAACTACCCTCCTCAAACTGTGCAGCAGCCCCTAAAAAATGGGTAGTGCACAAGCCAGAAGCGACAAGGATGAAAGAAATATGGGACTGGAGGGATAGCACAGCGGGGGAGGGTTGTCTGCCTTGCACAGGGCCGATCCAGGTTCGATCCCCGGCATCCCATATGGTCCCTGGAGCACTGCTAGGAGTAATTCCTTAGTGCAGAGCCAGGGAGTAACTTTTTGAGCATCACCGGGTGAGACCCTCTCCAAAAAAAAAAAATATATATATATATATTCTCCCCAGGCTTCCCTTTCGCGGCTTTCCTCCATGTCATTTCTGTTCGGTTTTGCCACGCAACGACATCTGAACTCCTTCCTGGCGCTATATATCTATATCTATATCTATATCTATATCTATATCTATATCTATATCTATAAAGGCAAAATAAGAGAACTTAGTTTTTCTCTAGGAAAGATTGAAATAGATATTCCTCTTCTGCTGATGGACTGTGTGTTTCCGGGGAAAATGCTGATATACTGTATTATGTGAAAGACAAGAGCTGTTTGTGTCGAACGAATGTGTGCTGATTATTCAGATGGACTTGTCCTCTTTGGTACTTGCAGGAATGCTGGTTGGGACTGGTCTAGAGAGACTGGAAATCACTCCAGGTATGGTGCTGTGGACAGATGTTTGAAGCCTTTATTTTACTAACAAGCTTGCTTCATGCAATAGCAACCAAAGGAAACCTTGAATTGGTTTGGAGCATCCTTTTATCCTTTTTAAAAAGTTCAGTACAATTCAAAATACCCTGAGGGCAGAGCCGGGCGGAATCGAGCGGGTCCTCTCGAGGCCCGCTGCCCTGGTCACAGCCTCAGCACAGGCTTCAAAACATGAAGGGAACCGTTCTCCGAGGGCAGAGACCTGTCCACCCCGCAGAAGTAACTAGCACCCAGGAAGGAGTTAGATGTCGTTGTGTGGCAAAACCGGACAGAAATGACATGGGGGAAAGCCGGCGGAAGGCGAAAGGGAAGCCTGGGGAGAACGGGACCCTTCGGGCGCTCAGCGGTAACTGCAAGCTTGCACCGCGCAGAGCGTGACGGAAGAGAGTGGACTCCACGGCCTTTCCCTTGCCTCCGGTCACAATGAGTCCGTCTCGAAGGGTGGTGTACATGGCAAACACAGGCCCGTTGAGAGCTCTGGCTACGATTCTACACAATATGTGATCTTTCCATACACAGACATCTCCACTGATAGTACCTGTAAACGTCAAGTTATTCTGAAAAGGAGTAGGGAAGGGGGAGATAAACTCATCAAAAGTTCACAGAATTCACACCTAATTCTCTACAGCAGCGTGATTCTAGCTCCCCCTGTACAGTCTGGCACTGTGGGAGAAGCAGTGAACTATCAGAGACGATGGCTTAGGCTTAGCGCTGCCAGGGACTTTTTGCTGTTTACTGTCTGCTTACTTGCTGGAACCATCTTGGACAAGATTTTTAGTCTTTTAATGTATAAAATGAGGTAGGCAGTTCATCCTTCTAGTTCTATAATACTATGATTCCACTTTGTATCATCCGTTTGGATTACCTCCTGCCAGATGACCAAGGAATGAGGCCACCAGTAACGGCAATGAGGACTCGGAGTAGAAATGAAACTGGCTAGGTTCGGTCAAGTTGTGAGACGTTTAGGACTTTGGGCGCAGCAGCAGGGCAGGCAGGCGGTTACCTGCACCACGGCCAACCTGACTCGGTCCCCAGCACCCCATATGGTACCTGAGAACCACCAGGAGTGATCTCTGTGTGCAGAGCTAAGAGCATGCCCCGAGCACTGCTAGCTGTGGCCCACAGGCCAAAATAATAAAGTTTGAGTTTCTCGGTTACTTGTGAAACCATTTTCTAAGATTTTTCAAAATAGTAAAAGTCAGTGCATTTCTGTAGTCAAAGCTTATCAAGTAAAAAGTTACTGAGGTTTTCCCTTTAGCTCACTTTGAAACTTATAATTCTTATATAAATATTGATGTGGGAAATAGAGAAGTCAATTCTACACCAAGTGCTGATTTTGTATTCCATCTTAGCGCTAGTCAAAAGGAAAATGGCTTCAAATTATAACAAAAGCTTTTTGTTTTTTTTTTAAGATATTCTCTACACCGGGATACTAGTTAGCTGAATTCCCCATTTGACTTTGGAGTCTCTGAAAGTGCATATTCGGTTGTATTTGGATAGCAAGTGGGATTGTCACCCCCATTTGACTTTGGAGACTCTGAAAGTGCATACTCGGTTGTATTTGGATAGCAAGTGGGATTGTCACCCCATTTGACTTTGGAGACTCTGAAAGTGCATACTCGGTTGTATCTGGATAGCAAGTGGGACTGTCACGTAGGAGTACTCTTAGTTCATGCCTTACTGCAAGTAGACTGCAAACGCTTTGGGAGTCAGCTCTTGACTCCTACCTAGCAAGGAGAAGGTTCATTTTTATTTACGATCAGGGCTGCTGGGCGGTACCCAGTGGTGCCCATTTCCTGCCTCTGCTCAGGGTCGCTGCTGATGTTGCTCACAGAACTGCGTGTGGTGCCGGACTGGGCCCAGAGCCTTAGCCCTGTGCTGTCTTTCCGGCTCCCCTACAGAGGACGTCTTAAAAGGCATCAGTGGAGGCACAAGTGAGATGGCTCGAAGGCCCAAGTGCGTGTTTTCATGTGGGAGCCCTGGCTTTGATCCTGGCACTGCATGGACCCCCGAGCACTACTGGGAGAGTCCTCGGAGCACTGAGCGGAAGTGCCCCTGAGTATTGTCAGGCGTCACCCAGAAACCAAAACTAATTTTTTTTTTTGTCTTTTGAACTACTCCCGGCGATGCTCAGGGGTGGGGACTCCTGACTCTGCACTCAGGAATTACTCCTGGTGGTGCTCGGGGACCATATAGGATGCCGGGGATCGTACCGGGTCAGCCGCGTGCAAGGCAAACCCCTACTCACTGTACTATCGCTCCGGCCCCAAAACTAAAATTCTTAATAAAAATATTAAACTGCATACAGCCCAACAGAACAAATAACAAGAGTCTCTCTGTACTGCTGTTTCAAGCTTGTTATTTGTGGCTAATATTTTAACCTTCAGATTTATTTTCTATGGAAAATGAGTATCTGCATAAAGAATCTTAAATTTAAACTACATGGGACTATTTTGAGTATACAAGTGTTTATTCTGGAAAGGAATTAATGATCCCAAAATGTTGACCTGATGTTCGTTTGAACTGGCATGACTGATTTTCAAATATTTTTGTTTTTCATCTGTGGTAGTGGTGAGGAACAGGGTTGGGGCTTACCTGGTGTGCTTAAAGGCTACTCCCAGCTCTGTGCTCAGGGGACTGGGTGTGGTAGCAGGGAAGCAAACCAGGCTTGCAGTGACATGGCCCTATGGACGGCCTTAGCTCCGACCACTCCAGCTCCTTCTAGTCTTTTAAATATGTAGAGGTGCTACATTATAACTTCCTCTGTTCCAAATAGTACATACCCACATACTTCCTAGATTCTTGATACAAAGGTCTTACTAAGCCTTGCCAGTCCTCGGCTTTCAAGGAAAGCGACGGGGAACTAAACCACAGACAGGAACGGGGGGACAGGGGGAGGCTCCAGGACATTCTGCTCTCTCACCTCCTCTCACCTCCGTCCTTCGCCTGAGAAACTGGTCCAGAGTTTCCGACTACATGATAAGCAGTTTATTATGGTGACAGGAGGAAAAGAGGATCCTAACCCTCAAAACCTAAGCACTTTTGAAGTTAATTATTTCATTTACTTTCATTTGTCAACTTTCAGAACAGTGGGAAACTACTAGGAAGACCAATGTTAGGAAGTGTAGGCGGCTAGTACAAAACGAAGGCTTCTGGGAAGGGCAGTGGCCCACGGGCTCAGATTACTTTGGCCTCACCTGCTGGCGCTCAGGGGTTACTCCAGGTTCTGTGCTCAGGGATCACGCCGGCCTTGCTCGGGGACTGCATGTGGTGCTGGATTGACCCATGTCAGCAGTGTGCCAGGCACGTGCCTCTCTGCTCTCCTATCTCTCCAACCCAGGACGCAAATGATAATTCTACATTCCATATTAACTTTTTTCTTTGGGTCACACCCGGCAATGCTCAGGGGTTACTCCTGGCTCTGCACTTAGGAATTACTCCTGGCAGTGCTCGGGGACCATATGGGATGCCGGGGGATCAAACCCGGGTCAGCCGCATGCAAGGCAAACGCCCTACCTGCTGGACTATCGCTCTGGCCTTCCATATTAACTTTTATTCCCACTCCTGATCTCTGAAAGTACCAGTTTTTGAAAGCTGAAATACTCCATGAACATGATTAATTGAATATACATAATCTCTCCATATAATATTTATGTTCTATATATAAATATGTAATTCTATATATAATATGGATACATATAAAATATATATGGATATATAAACCTTCATATAATATGTATCTCCATTACATTGTTTATATGGAGATATAAATAGAGTTATATATTAGCATTGCTTATTATTTATATAATACATATGTATGTAATATATATAGAAACCCCCGGGAGCCCCCGGGTTGATATGCTAAAACCATACAATATAGACCTCACCCAACTGTGGAAGGTGAGGCCTTAGCCGGAGCACAGCCTTGCTCTACTTATGAGACAGGTCAAATGGAGAGTACGGCCCCGAGAATCGAAACGGAGGGAGATATATATAATATATGTGTGTATATGTATGTGTATATATATATTTTTATATCTAATTATAGTATTCTTTATTAACACTCAGAGGGAAAAACAAAAAAAGAACATTTAAATTGCTTAAAAATGCAAAAAGAATAAACCTTTTTCCTCCAAATTTATAAGCTCCTTGATAAAGGATTCAGTTTGGCCAGGCAGGATTAATCCCCGTTATCTTTAAGGCACATGGTAGAGACTCATCTTTAGTAAGTGCCGCTGACTGTCTGGCACCACATAAGTAATATAATGTTGATGCTTCTTTTATTTTTTTCCTTTTTTGGGTCACACCCGGTAATGCTCAGGGGTTACTCCTGGCTCTGCACTCAGGAATTACTCCTGGTGGTGCTCGGGGGACCATATGGGATGCCGGGGATCGAACCCGGGTCAGCCGCGTGCAAGGAAAATGCCCTACCCACTGTGCTATTGCTCCGGCCCATGTTAATGCTTCTTTGGCAAAGAAATTCAAAATAATCCAATCTATAAGCTCAGAGTTACACTACCACGTGCATTTTAAGAGACATACTGCACCAAATGCAACAGCCAGCATGGTCTGCATCCGGGCATCTTCCAGAGTACTCAGAATCCCCCTTTTGCTGAGCAGAGCCCTTCCTGCCAGCGTCCAGAACTTCACATGTTTCACTCCCACAGAGACAAACTGGGAATCTGAATCTGGTCGGAATTCGGCCACAAAAATACGCTGGTTGTGACCAGCTCTGCTGGCAATTTTGGCACCTGATAAAAGATACAACGCAGTTATTTCAGTTAGTACAAAGTATGATACTAATTTTAGTCATTCAAAACTGCTACTCAAGAGACAAATCCGTGTGACAGCGGGCCGTGACCCCACCTGCCACTTGCCATGACATATAGTTCTTGTGGACAGGGCCTGTCCCATATTTTCACTGTGACGCATCACCAGGGAAAGCCTCACTCCTACCAACCGGTATTTCAGATGCTGAAAAACATTTCTATGTAGTTTCCATAAACTTCATTTTTACAGTAGGTATATAATTGATAAGTCAGGGTAATTAAGGTATTAATTACCCTACTGATTTTTATTATTTAAAGTATACTTCCACTTACACTTGTAAGATCCTCTATAACCAATGATACAATAATGATCAAATAGGTAATATATACAGTTTACTGAAAGGCAATACCAGAACATAATGGCCTTGGGATGCAGTAATAGTTTCAATTACCTACGTAAGACAAGTACTAGTGAATTCACAACACAGCAATATTCTTTCTGAATGAATAACTCAGAGCAGAAAGGAGCCCCACCTTCCTGCCATCTCCAGATGGTGACAGTATGTTCTGGGTCTAGCCCCACAGACAGCAGGAGTTTCCCAGTGGCACTGAAGCTGACAGAACACACCCCCTTTGAATGGTAGCATCTGAGGATCGACAGGGTCTGCTTGTTGATGGCGTCCCAGATGTGAATAGAAGGAGCTGTAGCTGAACAAAGATGGAAAACAGCAGTTATGGGCCAGAGAGTACAACAGGCATGGTACAACAGGTGCGGTGCTTGGCCTGTAAGCAACTGATCTGGCTTTGATCGCCGACACCCTGTACGGTTCCCCAGAGACCTGTCAAGAGCAATCCCTGAGTGCAGAGCCAGGAGTAATCCCTGAGCACCAACCGGGTGTGGTGCAAAAAGCCAAACAAAAATAAAACATAACAACACAAAGACTCATGGGCCGGAGCCATAGTCCAGTGGGTGGGGCGTTTGCCTTGCATGCGGCCGACCTGGTTTCAATCCCTGACATCCCATATGGTCCCCACGCAGTGCCAGGAGTAATTCCTGAGCAGAGAGCCGGGAGTAACCCCTGAGCATCGCTGGGTGTGACCCAAAAAGCAAAAACAAAAAAAAATACACAGAGTCATAACAGAAGTACCAGAGCTATTTCTGCTTGTAAAGGATACGGAGGGAGCTCGTCCTGAAAAACAGAAACCACAAAGGTAGGCTGAGGGATTTGCAAAAAGAAGCACTGAGGCTGAATTTGAGGAAGGGAAAAATAAATGTAGAGTACAGCTGGTAGGGCATTTGCCTTGCATATGGCCGACCTGGGTTTGATCCTCGTCATCCCATACGGTAGTGCAGAGCGGAGTACCCTATGAACATCACTGGATGTGATTCAAGAAAGCAAAAACCAAACTAAAACAAAACAAAACAAAACAAAAAGTAGAAACTGCATCCTAGGGCGGGAGACGCAGTGCAGCAGTAGGCGCTGGTCCTCAGCACAGTCCAGGGCACTCCAGGAGTGACCCCTGAGTTACAGTCAGGACGCAGCTGGGTGTGGTGCAATAAAACACAAAAAAGACTAAAGAAAAAGAGAAGAAACCACATTTTTGGAATAAAGGGGAATCAAAAGCACCTTGTTTTTGCTGTATGACTGAAAGCCAATCATGAAGAGCTTTGTAATTGTGTACCTCACGGTGGTATAAAAAGAAAATAAAAATAAAAAAAGTTTGGTTCTAAAAAATAGAAAAAGAATAAAATACAGGATGTGTCGTCAGGCTTTTGTCCAAATGACATCTGATAAAATAACATCCATTTAGAGAAATAAATTAGTCACTACAACTATTGAAAAATAATGTATAGTTTAGATACATGGTGAATTTATATAGTTAACCCAGAGAAATGTCAAGGTATCTGTTCAAGTATTCATGTCATACGAAGGCGCGGTGAGAAGCTAATAAAACTAGGGCCGGAGCGGTAGTACAGTGGGTAGGTTCGAGTCCCAGCATTGCATATGATCCCCTGAGCACTGCTGGGAGTAAATCCTGAGTGTACACCCAGGAATTACCCCTGAGCATGGCTGAGTGTGACCCCAAAAATATATTGAAAAAGGAAAAGGGAAAATTACTTTGGTTGTAGCCTTTTAGGGGCCATACCTGGTTATGTTAAGGTTTTATTCTTAGAACTGCATGCAGGAATTATTTCTTTTCTTACTTTTTTTTTTTTTTTGGCTTTTTGGGTCACACCAGGCAATGCTCAGGGCTTACTCCTGGCTCTGCACTCAGGAATTACTCCTGGCGGTGCTTGGGGGACCATATGGGAAGCCGGAGATCGAATCCAGGCCAGCACAGGCCGGCCACGTGCAAGGCAAATGACCTACCCGCTGGGCTATCACTCCAGCCCCTTTTTTTGGCTTTTTGAGTCACACCTGGTGATGCTCAGGGGTTACTCCTGGCCCTGCAGTCAGGAATTACTCCTGGCGGTGTTCGGGGACTATAAAGGATAGTGGGATTTAACCTGGGTGGGCCACGTGCAAGGCAAGCTGCTGTACTGTGACTCTGGCCCCTAGCTGTAGCCTTATTTTAAATTGGTTTTGGGGGCCACAACAGGCAATGCTCAGGGAACCACGCATGGTGCTGGGGATCGAGCCAGGCTCAGCTGCAAGTGAGGCTGGTGCTTTAACGCTGTACTATGTCTCTGGCCCTCGATTTTCTTTTTTTCTGAAGGAATTTTGATGCGAGATACTCTTTTTTGTTTGTTGTGTTCTGTTTTGGGGTGACACACAGAGGTGCTCAGGGCTTACTCCTGGCTCTGTGCTCAAAGACCAGCAGTGGCAGGGGTGGGGGAACATACGGGTGCTGGGAACATACGGGTGCTGGTTTGGAAGCGTGCTGGCAAATGCTCTGTGCACTGTACATCTCTCCGGCCCCGAGACACTTTGTTTTCAGTTGCTTTCCTGCAAGCTGGGAGTACTCTGATAGCACAGTGTGACTGTCCGAGTCTGCTGTGTTCTTTAGCACAGCTGAACTCCGCACAATAACCAGTCTTTTACCATCTTACTTGATAACACTGTAATCCAAACTTGACTGTTCTTCAAAAGTGTGATATTCGGGTCAGAGCGCTAGCTCAGCGGGTAGGGCATCTGCCTTGCATCTGGCCAACCTGGGTTCAATCCCCGGCATCCCACTGGATCTCCTGAGCATGCCAGGAGTAATTTCTGAGTGTGGAACCCAGGTTCAATTCACCACATATGGTCCCCCCCAGCCTACCAGGAGTGATTCCTGAGAGCAGAGCCAGGAGAAAGTCCTGATTACAGCTGGGCTTAGTACCCTCACCCCCACCCCCAAATAAAACTAGGAATCCCAAACAGGTGTGGACACTAGCAGATAAGGACCAGAGGAAAGATCCCGGTGCAGAGTCCTCACCACTGTGCGTGAGCGGCACCCCAGCGCTGGGCCAGGCACCACACCCACAGGCCCACGTAGCCAGGCTGAGTATTGGGAGTGGCCCCCTGTCCCCAGACAATTGGGGGCTTTCCTTACCTGACATGTCTGCTGAGTCACCTATAACAGAAAGCAGTAGAAAAGAATTATTTGTAGTGATACAGAACATTAAAAAGTAAAATTGTAGAAATTCACCATTCTAAAAATAATGCGCAAATAATTAGAATAAATACTGCATACAAAATTTTATCACATTGAGTAAATTATTTGTAAGTGAAGGTACTCATTTTATTTGTACAGATTTATCGACAGCAGCTGATCGTGACCTTTCAATCTCTGGATCCAAACTTTTCTCCTTATGTAAGAATTGTGTAAATTTTAATTACCACAACCTTTGGAAATAATACTGCTATGATTTAAATTGATAAATCACTTGTTTTGGCTTATGAAATTCCACTGCCAGGGGCAATAGGCAGGAAGTAGCCCTTGAGTATCGCTAAATCTGACTCCAAAACCCAAACAAAACAAAACTAGAAAAATTTCATAAAGGAGTTATATAAGGGTCTATGCAACCTAATGATAAACAATCCAGAGAAGTTTCTAACTGATCAACTTAATTCTTGTATATAACGGGGCGCACCCACCAAAAAAAAATAAATAAAAAGGAATTTATTAAAAGCACAAATGATCCTATTCAAGAAAAAAGACAAGTGGAAAGCTAGCTTTGCAATCAAGGCCCACACGACACCCATAAACCCAAAGACTAAATGACTTCAACCCTTCTTACAAGCTGTGAAGATCTGACTGTGGGGAAACTGACGGGTCCACAGACCCTCCGAAAAGTCGTGACCTCCGTTACGTTTTCAGTAGACTCAGAAGAGCAAAATCATTTCTTACAAGTGACAAATCAGATTAACCCCAAAGAAAAAACGTTTTCAGGATGGAAAAGACCTGCGCCTCTCTGCTGCCCAAGCCTGCAGAGCGGGCCTGCTGCCTGATCACTTAGTCCGGCTGCTCCTGGCCTCTGTTACCAACCAGTTCCTCCTCAAATCTGCCTTTTTCACTCTATGCGCTGTCAAGTCAAACCTTTTAACGTGACTAGCAATTTCTGCTAAAGGACCAGGACTATTTTAGTCACTATCAAATAAGTTTATTTTTTTCCTTGTGAACTGAACCAACTCAAATAACAAAGTTCGAGAAAGTGAGAGAGAGAGAGAGAGAGATACCTGGAAACTAACAGATGGAAAAACTGGACGTGTACTTTATATATACAAGCATTTTGAAAACAATCCAGATTTATATTTTAAACTTTTCCTAGGATGCTGGATTAATTTAAACAAGACAACTGCTTCAGATTGTTTCTTTTTTAAAATACAGAAACATACCTACTTGGCCAGTTGCTACTACGTTGACAAATTTGGGATGTTGGTTTACAGTGAGGCACAGAATATCATCATTATGTTCCTGGTAAAGACTCTGTGTCCCTGCAAAGAAATTGGAGAAGCAAATGTAAAAACTTGAAGATGAACAGTCAGATACACTCAGCCAGGGCAAAAGCTACACCGCTGAACTCTCTTTTTGCTGTGACGCGTTACGGAGTACCTAATGTGCACATGCTCCGAGGTGGCTGCGGGGACAGTGCCAAGGGGCTGGAACACGCGTGCAGGTGGCAGAGCTAGGCGGGATTACTGGAGCTGCATGATTCTCCTCCCGGCCCCAATGCTGCTTGTTTGGCCTACTCTGTCCCCTTTTCAGAAAGAAAACACCCACTGACGGCTCCCCTGGGAGCCCACCTCCTTTAAGTAAACAAACCAAAAACTCTCTGCTGGAACAAATCACCACTACACCCTGCTGCCCTCACCTAGGGACACCCACTTCGGGAACCCCGTCTCCAGACAGTGGTAGTGAAGGGACCATCGCAGCCCTGGACCGGGCAGGAGATAAGCTGGTGCAGGGAGACGGTGGTGGGATGCGCGGCCAGGACAGTGGAAAGGACCTGATTATAAAGACCCTCCAAAGGCAAAACAGAACAAGACAAACTGCTGTTGTTGTTTTGGTTCACTGTTTGTTTTTGGGTCACATGTGGCGCTGCTCAGGGGGTTACTCCTGGCTCTGAACTCAGGTGGTGCTTGAGGGACCGTACAGGATGGCGGGGACCGACTCGGGTAGGCTGGCCGCTGCAAGGCAAGCCCCATCCACTGCACTCTCACTCAGGCCCCTAAACAAAGCTTTCACATAGTCACTGTCTTCCCGTTCATCATCGATTGGCTCGAGCAGGCACCAGTAACATCTCCATATGACCTGTCTCATGCTAGTAGAGCCCAAGGGCACCTGCTTGCTCCAGGAACATAAAGAGCCTCAAACCATTCCATAAGGTCATGGGAATGAGGTCTATAATTGTTACTGGTATTTGGCATATTAAATACACGGGTAGCTTGCCAGGCTCTGCCGTGCAAGTAGCATACTCTTGTAATCATCTCTAAATCCAACAATGCAGGTGTGAAACTCTAACAGTATTGAAATTATGGTGTCAAAAAATATGTTTCTTCACCCTCCATTTTGCAGTGGTGGGGACTGAACCCTGAGCTTCATCTGTGCAAGACAAGTGCACAATTGCTGTGCTAAATATCCTGTCCTTTTTTCTTGGATTAAACCCAACAGTCTACTTGCAACTGCTATCAGAGGAAAAATACCTCTCACCATCCATTTTAATGTTATAGGGGAATAGAATGAAGTCACAAATAACTGCACTACAGAACATGTTTTCAACATACTGTAAACCTTTGTTTCATATGGTGACCTTTAACTACTTTGCATTATATAATCATTTTCTGCTGTTATATATTTAAGCTTGCAAACTGGGTTACCAGAAATGTTATCAGGAATCTCTACAATATGAAAATGTATACACTGACCCCAATACAATTAATTTATAGCCGTAGCAAACACACGGACAATTCTACACGGGACCAGGGCCAGGGCCTCCGGGCTTCCCACCTGTAGCAACATTGTGCAGAATCCCAACGGACGCGGTGTGATATATGATGTCATCGCCGTCATTTACATAGTGCACATTGTTCCTGCAGTCCCTGCCTCTGTAGCCAAAAACAAGCTCCAACACAAGGTCCTGTGATAATGATAAAAGCATCACATAGCACATTTTAAACAAACACCATAGTATTCCCATATCTCAGTATTCTCATTGAGGGCCCGGAGTGATAGTCCAGCTTGCACGTGGCTCACCAGGGTTCGGTCCCGGCATCCCCATATGGTCCCCCAAGCACAGCCAGGAGTAACTCCTGACTGCAGAGTCAGGGGTAACCCGTGAACATTTCGGGTGTGACCCAAAAGGCAAAAAAAAAAATTCACATTGCTATACAGAATTCTGGTATTTTCATTTAAAATTGAGGATGTATCTTTGATGCTTTATAAACTTCAAGCAAAACTAAGTCATACATACTTTTTATGTAATCTGTGAAGGCAACTGAACTGTATTTCATGTTTTTTTTTTTCTATAAAACTTTAGTAGGGAAAAGGGAATCACAAGGCTGTCTGATACTAATAACTTGGATCTTAAGATTTCATGCCTCGAAGATACTTTCTGAATCCAAAAGATTTTACTGTATATTAATGTCAGCTAAAATATATAGTCTGCATACCAGACTCAGGTTAAAGTTATATTCACATACTTTTTTTTTTTTTTTTTTTTTTTGGGTCACACTCGGCAATGCTCAGGGTTTCTCCTGGCTCTGCACTCAGGAATTACTCATGGCGTTGCTCGGGAACCATATGGGATGCCGGGGATCGAACCCGGCGGCACGGGCCGCCACGTGCAAGGCAAAATGCCCTACCACTGGGCTATCGCTCCGGTCCCTCACATACTTTACTTTTAAGACTCCAAAAACAGTATCTGCAATAGGCAAAAGAGCTAAAATAAACACTCTGATAATTCATGCTTGAGCTCCTTTGGCTAATTCTGCTGCCAACTAGTGAACTAAGAGAAGGGCTAAGAGAAGGGGAATGACAGAGACCCTCTCCCAGCTTCAGACCTTTAGTTCAACCTGACTTAGCATACTTTCTTTTATGCTGCAGATACAGAAATCACAAAGTGTCTGGGAGAACCCTGTGCTCACTCTATTATTGTGGAAGGTTTCCTTTAGCCAGAAGCAAAATCTTCACTGATCTCTTCAGTGAATATATCAGATGGGCAAACATTTTTTGTTTGTTTCTGGGCCACATTCAGTGATGCTCAGGGCTTACTCCTGGCTTTGCACTCAGGAACTGCTCCTGGTAGTGCTTGGGGAACTATATGGGATGCCGGGGGACTGAACCTGGGTGGGCTGCATGCAAGGCAAACATCCTACCCACTGTACTATGGTGTAGGCTCCAAACATTTCTGATTTAGGATAGGCATTTAATCTTTACCTTATAAATGCAAGCCACAAAGCCTAACACTTCTGTACAGCAGAGAGCTTTCACATATTTTCCATTGCAAGTTCTTTGAGATACAGGGCATTATTCATGTCAAACTTAAAAAATTTTTTAAAAAATTGACCCACACCTGGCAATGCTCTAGGTGTTACGCCTGGATCTACACTCAGAAACTACTCCTGGGAGACTGAACCCAGGTCAGTCATGAGCAAGGCAAGCATCCTATACAAATGCACTATCTCTCCAGCCCCTCA